>PISX010005791.1:0-98509 GCA_004024625.1 Mellivora capensis | reverse complement strand
TGCTGCTTCTTCTGCTTCTGCTTCTTCTGCTTCTGCTTCTGCTGCTTCTGTTTCTGCTTCCGCTTCTTATTCTGCTTCTGCCTCTTCTTCTGCTTCTGCTGCTACTGCTTCTGCTTCTGCTTCTGTTTCTGCTTCTTCTGCTGCTTCTTCTGCTTCTTCTTCCTCTGCTTCTGCTTCTGCTTCTTTTGAGACTTCTGCTTTTTCTTCTGCTTCTACTTCTGCTTTTGCTTCTTCTGCTTCTGCTTCAGCTGCTGCTGCTTCGTCTGATTCTGCTTCTGCTTCTTCGGCTTCTGCTTCTGCTTCTTCTGCTTCCGTTTCTTCACCTTCTTCTTCTTCTGCTTCTGCTTCTTCTGTTTCTGCTTCTGCCTCTTCTTCTGCTACTGCTTCTACTGCTTCTGCTTCTGTTTCTGTTTCTGCTTCTTCTGCTCCTGCTTCTGCTTCTTCTTCCTCTGCTTCTGCTTCTGCTTCTTTTGAGGCTTCTGCTTTTTCTACTGCTTCTACTTCTGCTTTTGCTTCTTCTGCTTCTGCTTCCGCTGCTGCTTCTTCGTCTGATTCTGCTTCTGCTTCTTCTGCTTCTTCTTCTGCTACTTCTGCTGTTTCTTCTGCTTCTCCTGCTTCCTCTACTTCTTCTGCTTCTGCTGCTTCTTCTGCTTCTGATTCTGCTTCTATTTCTTCTGCTTCTGCTTCTGCTTCTTCGGCTTCTTCTGCTTCTGCTCCTGCTTCTTCTGCTGCTGCTGCTTCTGCTTCTTCTGCTGCTTCTGCTTCAGTTTCTGCTTTTTATGCTTCTGCTTCTTTTTCTTCATCTGCTTCTGTTTCTTCTGCTTCTGCTGCTTCTTCTGCTCTCCTTCTCTTCTGCTTCTGCTGCTTCTGCTTCTGCTTCTGCATCTGCCTCTTTGGCTTCTGCTTCTGCTTCTTCTGCTTCTGCTTTTTATGTTTCTGCATCTGCTTCTTCTGCTTCTGCCTCTGCTTCTGCTTCTTCTGCTTCTGCTTCTTCTGCTTCTGCTACTGCTTCTTCTGCTTCTGCTACTGCTTCTTCTGCTTCTGCTTTTTCTGCTCTGCTTCTGCTTCTGCTGCTTCTTCTGCTTCCGCTTCTTCTGCTGCTGCTTCTGTTGCTACTGCTTTTGCTTCTTCTGCTGCTTCTTCTGCTTCTGCTTCTGCTGCTTCTTCTGCTTCTTCTTCTGCTTCTGCTGCTTCTTCTCTTCTGCTTCTGCATCTGCTTCTTCTGCTTCTGCTTCTGCTTTTCTGCTTTTGCTTCTGCTTCTTCTGCTCTGCTTCTGCTTCTTCTGCTTTTTTGCTTCTGCTTCTGCTGCTTCTTCTGCTTCTGCTACCTCTGAATCTGCTTCTGCTGCTTCTGCTTCTGCTTCTTCTGCTTCTGTTTCTTTTGCTTCTCCTTCTGTTGCTTCTGCTTCTGCATTCCTTATTCTGCTTCTGCTTCTTCTGCTTCTGCTTCTGCTACTTCTGAATCTGCTTCTGCTGCTTCTGCTTCTGCTTCTTCTGTTTCTGCTTCTGTTGCTTCTGCTTCTGCATTCCTTATTCTGCTTCTGCTTCTTCTGCTTCTGCTTGCTGCTTTTGCTTCTGCTTCTTCTGCTTCTGCTGCTTCAGCTCCTGCTGCTTCCGCTTCTGCTGCTTCTGCTTCTTTTTCTTCTGCTTCTTTTTCTGCTTCTGCTTCTTCTTTTGCTTCTTCTGGTTCTCCTTTTTCTGTGGCTTCTGCTTCTGCTTCTTCTTCCGCTTCTGCTTCTGCTTTTTCTGCTTCTGCTTCTGCTTCTTCGGCTTCTCCTCCTCCTCCTCCTCCTCCTCCTCCTCCTCCTTCTTCTTCTTCTTCTTCTGCTGCTGCTCTGCTTCTGCTTCTGCTTCTACTTCTTCTTCTTCTGCTTCTGCTTCTTCTGCTTCTGCTTCTGCTTCTGCTTCTTCTTCTGGTTCTGCCTCTTCTTCTGCTTCTTCTTCCTCTGCTTCTGCGTCTGCTTCTGCTTCTGCTTCTTCTGCTTTTGCTTCTGCTTCTACATCTTCTGCTTCTGCTTCTTCTCCTTTTTTGCTTCTGGTTCTGCTTCTTCTTCTGCTTCTGCTACTTCTGAATCTGCTTCTGCTGCTTCTGTTTCTTCTGCTTCTGTTTCTTCTGCTTCTCCTTCTGTTGCTTCTGCTTCTGCATTCCTTATTCTGCTTCTGTTTCTTCTGCTTCTGCTTCTTCTGCTTCTGCTTTTTCTGCTTCTGCTTCTGCTTCTTCTGCTTTTGCTTCTGCTTATTCTGCCCTGCTTCTTCTTCTTCTACTCTGCTTCTGCTTCTTCTGCTTCTGCTTCTTCTTCTCCCTTTTTGCTTCTGCTTCTTCTGCTTCTGCTGCTTCCGCTTCTGCTGCTTCCGCTCCTGCTGCTTCCGCTTCTGCTGCTTCTGCTTCTTCTGCTTCTACTTCTTTTTCTTCTGCTTCTTCTGCTTCTTTTTCTGCTTCTGCTTCTTCTTTTGCCTCTTCTTCTGCTTCTGCTGCTTCTGCTTCTGTTTCTACTTCTTCTGCTTCTTTTTCTGCTTCTTCTGCTTCTCCTTCTGTGGTTTCTGCTTCTGCGTCTGCTTCTTCCGCTTCTGCTTCTGCTTTTTCTGCTTCTGCTTCTTCGGCTTCTCCTTCTTCAACAACTTCTTCTTCTTCTTCTTCTGCTTCTGCTTCTGCTTCTGCTTCTTCTGCTTCTGCTTCTACTTCTGCTTCTTCTTCTGGTTCTGCCTCTTCTTCTGCTTCTGCTTCTTCTGCTTCTGCGTCTGCTTCTGCTTCTTTTGCCTCTGCTTTTCCTTCTTCTGCTTCTGCTTCTTCTGCTTTTGCTTCTTCTTCTGTTTCTTTTCCTGTTGCTGCTTCTGCTTCTTCTTCTTCTTCTTCTTCTTCTTTTGCTTCCGCTTCTTCTTCTGCCTTTTTTTTTTTTTTTAAAGATTTGTTCCATGTCCATTGTGGCGCGGCCCAGCACAGGGCTTGACCTCACAACTGTGAGATCAAGACCTTAGCCAAGATTAAAGTTGGATGCTTAACCAACTGAGCCACTAGGATGCCCAACCAGGCTTGGCATTCTAACAACGTAACATGCTGACTCCCTGGGAGGTGGTTGTATACAACAGCCGTCAGTGTAATAGAAGTGTCAGAATATACCCATACCCCACTTTGCACTGGGAAATGTAATTTGCTGATAGTACTGTCTCTTGGGTACACCAACAACACCGTATGTGTGACTTGTACCCTCACAAAAACACCTTCTCCCTAACAAGTGAATCACAGTGCTGCAATTATCAGACTATTATGAACGTGGACAATCATGCAACTGCTTAGAACCTTGTTTTTCTCATATGTAAAAGGAGTGATGTGTCTAAAGACCCCTAAAATGGATCTCTAGGGTTCCGTGATTCTGATATGATTTTAACTATATTGACATATACACCATAAAATCCATCCTTTTAAAGTGTATAATTCAGGGGCGCCTGGGTGGCTCAGTGGGTTAAAGCCTCTGCTTTCGGCTCAGGTCATGATCCCAGGGTCCTGGGATCGAGCCCCACATCGGGCTCTCTGCTCCGCGGAGAGCCTGCTTCCTCCTCTCTCTCCCTGCCTGCCTCTCTTGCTTACTTGTAATCTCTGTCAAATAAATAAATAAAATCTTAAAAAAAAAAGTGTATAATTCAGTGGTTTTCTATGTATTCAGAGTTCTGCAACCAACCCTACTACTAATTTTCATTACCCTGAAAAGAAACCCCATATCCACCAGTAGTCATTCCCTACTTCCAACCCTCCCACTGCCCCCAGCAACCACTAATCAATCTACTGTCTGTGTAGATTTGCCTGTTGTGGGGACTGCCTACGTGGCTCAGTCGGTTAAGCATCTGCCTTCAGCTCAGGTCATGATCCTAGTGTCCTGGGATTGAGGTCCCGAGATCGAGTCCCACATAGGGTCCTTGCTCAGTGGCGAGCCTACTTCTCCTTCTGTGTGCCACTCCCCCTGCTTGGGCAGTCTCTCTCTCTCTCGCTCTCTCTCTGACAAATAAAAAAATCTTAAAAAAATAGTTTTTTTACATTTGCCTGTTCTGAACATTTGGAATGTAATCATACAACATGAGGCCCTTTGTGTCTGACTTCTTTCACTTAGGATGTTTTCATGGTTCTTCCTGTCGTAGCAGGTGTCAGGGAGCCATTCCTGTTTGTGGCAGAAGAACATTTGACTGTATGGATATACCACATCTTGTTTGTGCATTTAGCAGAAGATGGACATGTGAGTTTGAATATTATGGCTAATGCTGCCATGAATAGCTATGTACAAGTTTCCAATATGATTTTATTTTTTAAAAAGATTTTATTTATTTATTTGACAGAGAGAGACACACAGAGAGGGAACACAAGCAGGGGGAGTGGGAGAGGGAGAAGCAGGCCTCCTGCCAAGCAGGGCAGCTGATGTGGGGCTCGATCCCAGGACTCTGGGATCATGACCTGAGCCGAAGGCAGCCGCTTAACCCACTAAGCCACCCAGGCGTCCCCCTCCAATGTGATTTTAAATGGTTCTCTGTTTCAGCAGAACTTGATAGGCTTTGTACTCCTGTGGGTCATGGGATTGCAGGAAAGAAAAGATTCTCCATGCCTGCCCTTCAAAACAAGAGAAGGAAAGCCCACCGAGGGGCATAGCCTGGAGTGCTGAAACCTATACGTTGAGTGATTGAAAACAAGGACAGAGAGAAAAGGAATCCAGTGATGGTAAATGGCCAGATTGCTCTTCCCAGGCATTGATGGTAGAGCCGAATGGATTCATTACAAGAGGGGTAAGTCATTATATAGTAATATCCTGGAAGCACATGGGATGAGAAAGCAAAGAGAAAAATGAGGGAAGTGTTCAGAAAACCTCTCTGCCACAGACATAATTTATGGGAGACCCAAGGTCATATGATACAACTCGAGGAGCCTCTCAGGATGGCCGTACTACAGACTCAGAATGAACGATGCTTTCTGGAGTTCTGCAGTGGTCAGCCTGCCTGGTCAAGGCCTCTTTGGGGAGGGGCCGAAGGTTGACATTCTCAACCGGCTCTCCCTGTATGCGAGGGCCAGTGTATCCATGTCTGCTCTGTGGGAGCCTGAGAAAGCGTAGGGTCAATACTGAGGCGTACATTTTGTATTTTAACTAAAACATGACTTCCCAGGGCACCTGAATGTCTTCATTGGTTAAGCTTCTGCCTTCTGCTCAGGTCATGTGATCTCAAGGTCCTGGGATTGAGCCCTGCGTTGGGCTCCCTGATCAGCAGGGAGCCTGCTTCTCCCTCTGCCTCTCCCCTCCCCTCCACTCATGCTCTCTCTCTTTCTCAAATAAATAAAATCTTAACAAGAGAAAAGAAATGGCATCTTGCCATCTCCCCATTGTCAAATTTTCAACAATGATGACTTTTTTAAAATATTTTTTAAAAAATTTATTTATTTGTCAGAGAGAGAGGGAGAGAGAGTGAGCGAGCACAGGCAGACAGAGTGGCAGGCAGAGGCAGAGGGAGAAGCAGGCTCCCTGCCGAGCAAGGAGCCTGATGTGGGACTCGATCCCAGGACGCTGGGATCATGACCTGAGCCGAAGGCAGCCGCTTAACCAACTGAGCCACCCAGGAGTCCCCAACAATGATGATTTTTTTTAAAGAAGATTTTATTTATTTGATAGAGAGAGAGAGAGACAGCAAGCAAGGGAACACAAGCAGGGGAAGTGGGAGAGGGAGAAGCAGGCTTCCTGCTGAGTAGGAAGTCTGATGTGGGGCTCGGTCCCAGGACCCTGGCATCATGACCTGAGCCGAAGGCAGATGCTTAACAACTGAGCCACCCAGGTGCCCCCAATCATGATGATATCTTATAAACATGTATGTATATTCTAATAAGAATATAGAATGTAGGGGCACCTGGGTGGCTCAGTGGTTAAAGCCTCTGCCTTCGTCTTGGGTCATGATCTCAGGGTCCTGGGATCGAGCCCCGCATCGGGCTCCCTGCTCAGCAGGGAGCCTGCTTCCCCCTCTCTCTCTGCCTGCCTCTCTGCCTACTTGTGAACTTTGTCTGTCAAATAAAATCTTTAAAAAAAAAAGAATATAGAATGTAAAAATCAGTTATATATAACATAACATAACATATAATATAGAATATATATGATGTGACATGGGATATTACATTCTATATTCTCCATATTATACTTATCTATAAATAAATAAATGGTTATAAATATGTAAACATATAATATGTATTTATGAGATATTGCACGTAACATAATACATATTATATGTTACATATAAAATATAATATTTGGAATTAATATATTCTAATAAGGAGTGAGCTGTGATTAATGAATCATGCACATAAGCCTGCCTTAATGCTGCAAGGATGAAATGATCACTTACTTCAAAAATACATTGTAAGAAAAAATAGATTGCATATTTCTGTCCAATAGGAGGAAATCACTAATTACAGTAGGCAATTAATCTTTCTATGAGTTCATTTAAAAAATTCAAATATTGTAGTTAGAACATTGCCCAGGGATCCAATTTAAGCTTAATGATACTTGCTAGCAGGCACTGATGTTTTAAGAGAGACGATAATTACGCTGTCGATGAGCGATGCAGTGATTAGCTGGCCCGCGTGTCACCGCTGACAGCATTAAACAAACAAGGCTTCTCCGCCACTCACGGCCCCTTCACCACAGGTCACAGAAACTGTCTCCTGCTCCCTCGCGATACCCACTTGCCCGGTTCTTGCTTCATGAGAATATTTATTCAAAGTACAGAGCAGACTCACTGTATCGAGAGCAAGCTCTGCACGAGGAAGGGACAGAGCGCTCTGGAAAAGGGGTCTGTGACAGCTCCCGTAGGCAGCGTGAGTGTGCGTGCACGGACGTTGGTGTTGTCATGGTCAAGGGAAGTCAGGCCACCAGAGGAATGCAAAGATTACCATGTTAATAGCATCGAGACACTGGCCGGCTCAGCTTCCCACCAAAAGGGACAGCATTGGAAGAGAGAGAAAAAAAGAGTAATTTTCCAGTGGAGAAAACTGACAAATCCTCAACCACGTGAGGCAAGGTTAAGTCCACAGTCATAGTCATATTGGTAACAGGTAACCTTCATATGACCGACGGGAATGGTACTCATGGTACTATTCATGAGAAAAAGTCAGAGAAATCCCGATGAAGGGACATTCTACAAAATACCTGACCAGCAATTCTCAAAGCTGTCAGGGTCATCAAAAACATGAAAACCTTGAGAAACTGTTACAGCCAAGAGAAGCCTAAGGAGATTTGACTTTCAAACGTAATGTGGTATCCTGGGTAGGATCCTGGGACCGAGTAAAGGATGTTAGGGGGAAACAGGAAATCTGAATAAAGTATGGACATTCATTAATAATAAAGTATCAACATTGGTTTACTAATTGTGGCCACTACCCTACTAATGTAAGATAGAGGAAACTGGGTGCCGGGCATATGGAAACTCTCTGCGTTATCTGCTGAATAATTCTGTAAATCTAAAATCAAAGAGCTCATCTTTTTATTTAAAACAAACAAACAGGCCCCTTCAAAGTTGACGAATATTTAGGTGTTCCCTTGTAAAGTGATTTATCCCTTGCAGTGGAGAAACCAAGGAACTCCGAGTTTCAACCAGAAGCAAAGAATGTGCAGCCCGCTTTCCGTGGGGTCCTGGCTGGAAACAGGTTTCCCTCTTAAAGCCAACTGTTCACCGTGCTGGTGCTGCTAACGTCTTCCATCTCTAACCTTGAATTCTTGAATTACGGGTATCAGAGGTACATAGGAGTACTAGGGAGGTATCTTCTAAATTCCTGGAAGGACAGAAATAAGAATACAGTTATCCACTTTGGAATTCACTCCCCAGTTAGCATAAAATATGGAACCGTCTTACATCAACTTAGGGCACCTGAACTGGGCTGTGGTTGTAATGAATTGAGTGGAATCTTATGACTTTGTGCTCTGCCTTGTTTGAGGAAAACCTATCTTTTATGCACAATAGCCAAGACATGGAAATTTTCTTTACTTTCTTAAATTTTTATTTCTTTATTTGACAGACAGAGATCACAAGTAGGCAGAGAGGCAGGCAGAGAGAGAGGAGGAAGCAGGCTCCCTGCAGAGCAGAGAGCCCGATGCGGGGCTCGATCCCAGGTCTCTGAGATCATGACCCGAGCCGAAGGCAGAGGCTCTCTACTGAGCCACCCAGGCGCCCCTGGAAATTTTCTTGACTAATTGCTGTAACTAGTACTTGCAGTGCAGTGTTGAGGAACGGTAGTGGAAATGGGCATCCTTGTCTTGTTGCTGATCTGAAGAGGAACGCTTTCGTTTTTCACCATTGATCACGATGTTAGTTGTGGATTTTTCATAAATGTCCTTGTATCATGTTAAAGAAGTTACCGTCTAGTCCTACCTTGCTGAGTGTTTTTTTCATGAGAGAGTGTCACATTTTTGTCAAATGCTTTTATTTTTTTGCATCCATTGAGATAACCGTGTGGGTTGTTCCTCTGTGTTCTGTGAATGTAGTTTATTTTGTTGACCCATTTTCTTGTGTTGAACCGCCTTTGTGTGCCTGAGACAGACGCCTTTTGGCCATGGATGTAATCTTTTTCAGAGGCTGTTGGATTTGGTTTGCCATTGCTTTGTTGAGGATTTTGGGGTCTGTGTTCACCATTGATATTAGTTGGTAGTTTTATTTTCTTGTGGTATCGTTGTTTGGCTTTGGTATCAGGGTAATGCTGGCCTCAAAGAATGAGTGAGATAGTGTTCCCTCTTATTCTGTTTTTTGGGAGAGTTTGAGTAGGACTGATATTAATTCTTCTTTAAATGTTTGGTAAAATTTACCAATAAAGCCATCTGGACCTGGATTTTCTTGTTGGGAGTCTTTTATTTATTTATTTTAAAGATTTTCATTTATTTGAGAGAGTGTGTGTGTGTGTATGTGAGTGTGAGAGCAGGGGAGCAGCAGAGGGAGAGGAAAGAGAATCCCAGGCAGACTCCACACAGGGCTCAGAGCCTGACCCTATGATCCTGAGATCGTGACCTGATCTGAAACTCAGAGACAGACACTTAACTGGCTGAGCCACCCAGGCACCTCTCTGTTGAGAGTATTTTAAAAAATTTTTTTAAAGCAAGTCTTTTTTTTTTTTCCAGATTTTATTTATTTATTTGATAGACAGAGATCACAAGTAGACAGAGAGAGAGAAAGAGGGGGGGAAGCAAGCTTCCTGCTGAGCAGAGAGCCCGATGCAGGGCTCCATCCCGGGTCCCTGAGACCATGACCTGAGCCGAAGGCAGACGCTTAACCCACTGAGCCACCCAGAGGCCCCTGTTGAGAGTATTTTAAATAACTGATTGAGTTTCTTAACTTGTTAGAGGTGTGTTGCAATTTATTTATTATTTAGATATAATTGAAATAACATTATATCAGTCTCGGGTGTACGACATAATCATTCAGTATTCGTATATGTTGCAAAATGGTCAAAATGGAAACAGCTGTCACCATATATAGTTATAAAAAAGTTTTTTCTTGTAATGAGAACTTTCAGGATCCAATCCTCTAGTTAGTTTCAAATATGCAGTACAGTATTAGTAGCTGTAGTCATTGTTCTGCACATTACATCCTCATGATTTACTCGTTTTATAACTGCAAAGGTATAACTTTTGAACATCCTCAGGCAGTTCTGCCCCCTCCCCCTGCTGCTCCCTGCCTTAAGCCCCTCGAGATCCATGAGCTCAGGATCTTTTGTTTGTTTGTTTGGTTTTGTTGTTTCTTTTTCGATTCCACGTAGGATGAAATCACACGGTATTTATCTTTTTCTGTCCGACTTATTTCATTTAGTAAAATGCCCTCAAGCTTCGTCCATGTTGTTGGATTGGCAGGATTTCATTTTTTTTAAAAAGATTGTATTTATTTATTTGAGAGAGAGAGTGAGCAAGAGACCAAAGGAGCGGGGAGGGGGCAGAGAGAGGGGGAGAAGCAGACCCCCCGCTGAGCAGGGAGCCTGATGTGGGGCTCAATCCCAGGACCCCAGGATCATGGCCCGAGCCAAAGGCAGGCACTTAACCAACTGAGCCACCCAGGCACCCCAGGATTTCATTTTTAAGTAGTGAAATGGTTGAGTTTTAATGGGTGAATGGTTGAATAATGTTCCATTGTATATATACAGTATATATGCTACATACATAAAGAACATGTCGATGGGGGCGCCTGGGTGGCTCAGGGGGTTAAAGCCTCTGCCTTTGGCTCAGGTCATGATCTCAGGGTCCTGGGATTGAGCCCGGCATCAGGCTCTCTACTCGGCAGGGAGCCTGCTTCCTCCCCCCTCTGCCTGCCTCTCTGCCTACTTGTGATCTCTATCTGTCAAATAAATGAATAAAATCTTAAAAAAAAAAAAAAAGAACTTGTCGATGTTCATTCATTCATCCGTGGAGGAACATTCATCCCTTGAGGGACACTTAGGTTGCTTCATATCTTAGCTATTGTAAATCATGCTGCAATGAACATGGGCGTATAGATAAGGATTTCATTTTCTTCAGATGAGTACCTGAAAGTGGGATTGCTGGGTCATATGGTAGTTCTACTTCTAATTTTTTTTCTAAAGATTTTATTTATTTATATGAGGGAGAATGAGTGAGAGAGAGCTTGAGAGAGGAGAAGGTGAGAGGGAGAAGCAGACTCCCCGAGGAGCTGGGAGCCCGATGCAGGACTTGATCCTGGAAGTCCGGGATCATGACCTGAGCTGAAGGCAGTTGCTCAACCAACTGAGCCACCCAGGCACCCGCTACTTCTAATTTTTTGAGGACCCTTCATAGTGTTTTCCACAATGGCTGCACCAGTTTGCATTCCCACCCACATCCCTTTTCTCCACATCCTTGCCAACACTTGTCTTTTGTCTTTTTGTTAAGAGCTACTCAGACAGGGGTGAGTGATACCTCACTGTGGTTTCGATTTGCGTTTCCCTGATGGTGAGGGATGTTGAGCATCTTTTCATGTGCCTCTTGGCCATCTGATGTCTTTAGTCTGTTGCGATTTTTAATTTCTTCTTGAGTCAGTTTTGGTAATATGTATGTTTCTCGAAATCTGTCCATTTCATCTAGATTATCTAATTTGTTGGTGTCCAGTTGCTCATAGTATTCTCTGATAATCCGCTTTATTCCTATCAGGTCAGTAATAATATCACGGTGTCTATGTCTGACTTTTTCTTAGTCAGTCTAGCTAAAGGTGTGCCAATTGTATTGATTTCCAAAGGACCAGCTTCTTCCTGTTGTTTCTATTCACCTTGTTGATTTTCAATTTTGTTTATTTCTGCAATAATCTTTATTATTTCCCTCCTTTGTTGGCTTTGGGTTAGTTTGCTCTTCTTTTTCTAGTTCCTTAAGATGTAAACCCAGGTTATTTATTTGTTTTTGTTTTGCTTGTTTTATTTTTTTAAATTTTGTTTATTTTTTTTTAAAGTATGCTTCAGGGCCAGTGTGGGGCCCAAACTCAAAACCCCAAAATCAAGAATTGCATGCTTCACCAACTGAGCCAGCCAGATGCTCCTTGTTTGTTTATTTCAAATGTAAGCATTTAGGGGTGCCTGGCTGGCTCAGTTGGTGGAGTGTGCAACTCTTGATCTCCAAGTTGAGTTCAAGCCCCACATTGGGTGTAGAGCTTACTTATAAAATAAATGTAAGCATTTATTTTTTATTTTTTTGAAGATTTTTTTTTATTTATTTGAGAGAGAACGAGTAAGAGAGAACATGAGAGGGGAGAAGGTCAGAGAGAGAAGCAGACTCCCGGTAGAGCTGGGAGCCAGACATGGGACTTGATCCTGGGACTCCAGGATCATGACCTGAGACAAAGACAGTTGCTTAACCAACTGAGCCACCCAGGCGCCCCTAAATGTAAGCATTTACATCCATACATTTCTCTCTAATCCTGCTTTCACTGCATTGCATACATTTTGGTATGCTGTGTTTTCATCTCCATTTGTTTCTAAGTATTTTCTAGCTTCCTTGGGGATTTCTTTTTTGACCTGCTTGTTGTTTAAGAGTTGTTTAATTTCCATTATGTGTGAGTTGCTGTTTGTCTCCAGTTAATGATTTCTAGTTTCATTTTATTGTGGTCAGAGAAGACACATTATATGGTTCAACCATTTAAAGAGAATTGTCTTATGACCTGAAAACATAACATTAGAAGGTCTGTCCTGGTGTGTGCTCCACGTATGCACGAGGGAAAGGTGTATTCTGCTGGGGTTGGTGTAGTGCTTTGTGTGTCTGTTAGGCCCCACTGGTCCACAGCATTGTTCAAATCCTCTATTCTCACATTGATCTTCTGCCTAGATGTTTCATCTACTGTTGAAAGTGGGATATCAAAGTCTCTAACTATTATTGTATAACTCTCAATTCTTCCCTTTGGTTATCAATGTTGCCTCATATATTTTGGGCCTCTGTGGTTTCGTGTGCATATCTTTCTGTTATACCTTCTTGGTAAATTGATCCTTTTATCATTACATGAAGTTTTTGTCTCTTGTAGTGATTTTTTAGTTAAAATCTATTTGTCTGACATTAACCTAGCCTTCCCAGCTCCTTTGGTTACACTTTGCATGGAGTAACTTTTCTGTCCTTTTACTTTCTATTATTTGTGTCTTTGTTTTTTTAAAGATGTTACTTTTTTTTTTTTAAAGATTTTATTTATTTACTTGACAGACAGAGATCACAGGTAGGCAGAGAGGCAGGCAGAGAGAGAGGAGGAAGCAGGCTCCCCGCGGAGCAGAGAGCCCAATGCGTGGCCCGATCCCAGGATCCCGGGACCATGACCTGAGCCGAAGGCAGAGGCTTTAACCCACTGAGCCACCCAGGCGCCCCTAAAGATGTTACTTTTTAAAGTAATCTCTGTACCCGACAACAGACTCAAACTTGCAACCCTGAGATCAAGAGTCATGTGCTCTACCGGCTGAGCCAGCTGGGTGCCACTGTGTCCTTGGATCTACGGTGAGTGTCTTGTAGGCAGCATATAGTTGGAATGGGGAAAAATTATTTACTGGGTCTAGAATGTTCCTCTGGGTTGTTGACCTCCTTCTAGTGAACTTTTCATTTCAGCTATTATATTAAGCTTCAGAATTTCTATTTGGTTCTTTATAAAAATAATTCCTGTCTCTTTATGAAGATTCCCTATTTTTTTCCACACTTTAGTCTTATGATTTCCTTGAGTTCTGTGTCCATGGCTCCTTCAGCTTTTGGAGCATATTTAACACAGTTCATTTAAAGTCTTTGTCTCATAAGTCTAATGTCTGGGCTTCTTCAGGGATAGTTTCTTACCATTTCTTTCTTTCCTGTGACTAAGCCATCCTGTTTCTTTGTATGCTTCCTAATGTTTGGTTGAAAACTAGACAGTTTGATAATGTGATAACTCTGTAATGTGATAACTCTGGAAAAAACATTTTTATTCCTGGGGATTGATGTTGGTGCTTTTTTTTTTTTTAAAGATTATATTTATTTATTTATTTGAGAGACAGAACACGACTCAGGGGTGGTGGGTGGTTGGCAGAGAAGAGGGTGAGGGAGAAGCAGACTCCCTGCTGAGCAGGGAGCCCAATGTGGGGCTCGATCCCAGGACCCCAAGATCATGACTTGAGCTGAAGGCAGATGCTTAACCGACTGAGCCACCCAGGTGCCCCTGGTGCTGGTGCCTTTTAAGGCCGATAGCCATCCGTTTGTTTAGTGGCTTTTCCAAACTGCTTTTGCTAAGACTCTCTTCCTTGTTATGTGCAGTCCCTGACTTCTCTGTTCCATCATCTCCACTGTCAGCCTGTGATCTGAACGCCTGAATCCAATAAGAAGAGAAAGGGGTACCCGGGTGGCTCAGTTGGTTGACTGTGTCCACTCGGGGTGTGATCTCATGTGTCATGGGTTGAGCCCTGTGACAGGCTCTGCACGCAGCAGGGAATCTACTTGAAGATTCTCTCCCTTTGCCCCTCTCCCTACTCATGCTTGTGCGCGCTCTCTCTCTCTCTCTCTCTCAAGTAAACAGATAAATCTTAAAAAGGAAGGAAGGAAGGAAGGAAGGAAGAAAAAGAAAAATGCTTTATCTCTTTAAATTCTTTTGACAGAAGGTTGCTTCTGCCTGAGCAACTGAAAGCTGGCCAGATCTGTGCGGGTCTCTCAATGATTCACCAGGTAGATCAAAACACACAACCTTGATTTGGGGGCGGGGTGGGGGACACAGTCCTCATGCCCACTCTGGCACCATCATACCACACCAGGAATGTGTGCCTCCTTCTCTGAGGCTGCTGGGGAGGGGGCCATGGGCTGGTGGCTGCTCCATAAATACAAGCAAATATTCTTCAAGCTGCTGTCCCAGAGCCTGTCATACAAGGCACAGTGGTGACCATGATGGTCAAGCACCTGGGGGTGTCCTCTGGCTCCTGCAGCTGATAAGTGCGCCACACGACACAGCAGTGCTCAGAAAGCCACCCAGACTTTCTTCAGAAGTCTCCATCACTAGCAGCCACCCAGGAGGTGGGCCACCACCAAAGAATCCAGGTTTCTGTAGCCAATTTTAACAGTTTCCCAGTGCAACCTTTATTGTTAACTCCTTGGTGGATTAGGAAGCTCACACTTCCATTATGCAGAGATGGAAGTGAAGAAGAAAAAAGAACTGATGCTGGAACAGTGCTGATGAGAGCCCCCTGAGAATCTTATTGGAACCTCCGCGGACCTGCCGAGCTGAAACTAGCACACACACATGCTTTCTGTTTGTGAGCGGTTTTATTCTGGAGATAAAGTGCAGGGAGGGTTGTACCTAAACATGAGAGCTGGGGGACACAGGGCTGCCAAATTAACCCTTCATTGGAAAGGTGCAGCTTTCAACAAAGAAAACAGGCACCTGCTGGGTTCCTGCGAATGACCCCTGAGGGAGGCTCTGGGTGATAGGAAACAGCATCAGGGCCTACTGTCCACTTTCAGAAGTTGGGAAGAAGTGGGACACCTGGGTGGCTCAGTTGCTTAATCATCTGCCTTCGGCTCAGGTCATGATCTGAGAGTCCTGGGATTGAGTCCAGCATCAGGCTCCTTGCTCAATGGGGAGCCTGCTTTTCCCCTTATTTGTGTTTACTCTCTCTGACAGATAGATAAATAAAACCTTTAAAAAAATTGGCGAGAAGTGAAGGTGCTTCTGAGCTGCTTCTGAGTAGAGTGGTTTCAGGGGGGCCTTATAAGCCCCTGATACCTGGGACCACTATGGCTCCAAGCCAGCAGAGAGCTCAAGGCATGACCAGTGTGTTCCAAGAGAGCCGTCTTCAGCCATGTCCATCTCCATTCTGTCCTTCTTGCCTCCCCTATCCGCTTAATCCCATCATTTGCTAATTCCCTTCACCACCTGCAGCAGCTTCCACAGGGGGCCCGCTGACTCAGCCCATTCATTAGGAATAAACGATTAGACCTAGGCACTGAAAAATTTGCATATTACACTTGGTGAATTTTATGAAATATTTATTCAATTGTTCATTCATTCCAGAAACACTTATTGAGTACCTGGGAAGTGGGAGTTTGGGTGCTCGGCACAAGGAAAGCTTGGGGAAAAGAACTTGGGAGACACTCACTCTTGAGCTGGGGAGCCAGAAAAGTGGGTGGAGAATGAGAAACTGAAGCCATAGGTGGCAGGAGAAAGACCCCACCAGGGACTCTGCCTGGAGGGAGGGTGTTTTTTTGCCAAAGGCAGTGGCTGTGGGTTCAGCAATGCAGTGGGGGATCAGAGAGGTGGGGCCCCAGGAGCAGTGAGTCTCTCCAAGGGATCAATTTCCATTCTGGCCCCTGGAGAGCAAGACATTTGATATCTGGCTCAATCCAATTATTAGTCCTCAAGGGACCATGAGGAGAAAACGCAGTGGGGTTGCTACAATCTCACGGTTCAGGCAACTGAGGAAACGCTATTCAGATATAAAAGTGGGGAGCAATGGGAAGACTGCCTCAATTATCCAGATATTTGCTTTAGTTCTTCGTTTCCTGTAACTGGTGGAAATGATGATGAAGTTTGGACTAGAGGTCATCTAACATGGTATATCCAGGGATTCTGACTACGCGTGTTTAGTCACTCAGCCCCCAACCATTCCTCTTCTTCCCCAATGCAGAAAAAAGAAAAAGATCTATGCATTATTTCCTCCATAATCAGAAAGTTTTGGGAGTGACTTTACCCTGGTTACATTCTCTGCTTTGCTCCCATGGGCAGCCTTATTCTCTAGGAAGCAAAGATTATGCTGGTTTTATTATTATTTTTTGATCATCACTATTTTAAACTAAAGCAAATAAAATAGAACAGCATAGAGGAAAAACTTGTGGCTTTCTCCCTCTTTGCCCCGCACCTTAGCTCTCATCCCTAAACTCCTCTAAACAAAGTGGGTAAGCCTGAGCTACTGAGAGATGCTCTCGGAGACAGATAATTGACAAGTATTTGAAGCTTAAATAATAGGTCACCATGATAGCAAGGAGAGCCTTGACCCTCAAGAGAGACAACCAGGGAAGATTGTCTCTGGTCCCCTGAAAACCGCTCCTCCCTCCCAAACAAACAGGCACCTGGCACAGTCCTCTTCCCCTTCTCTCCCCACCCTCCCAGGCAGCCACTCTCTTCCCGAAAGCTTCTATAGGGCAGGTGCGCGTCCATCCCGAAGCCATAGGAAACTGGCATTCGCCTAAGCACAGATGGAAGAATCAAACCTGAAAAAGATCATTTCTGGTAGGAAAAAAAGGGGAGGAGGGGAGATTACATACCGCCATAATTAAATTTAGAAAAAGAATGGTATTGTTCCTGGTTGTTACAACTGCATTCAATTAAGAATGTTTTCCCCCAAAGTGAATTGTTTGCCTGGCTATCTTTGTAATTGGATAGCAAATCAAATGGTAAAAAGCCAGTCAAATTTAGCAGTGGGGGGTTGTATACCAACTTTAGTGACACTAATGTTAATAAGTTCTGATAACCCACTACCATCGGACCAGCCAAGGGAGTTGCTTTCACTTTCATTATATAAATCTCTTAAAGAGCTACTCCAAATCACTTAGGATGACATGTTTTAATCATTTTTAAAAAGGCTTAATGTCACACAAACCATACAGTTAGTTGTGACAAAAAATAGTATATTTCCTGGTTGTTTTCCTTGAGTTTTGGGCAGTTTAACACAAACTGATATTCAAAATGAATGTAGTTGCATGATGGGAAATAGAAACAAATGGCCAGGTGGTGGCCTCATGTCCTTCACAAGTATCTTAGGACGCGCAGGGCTCACAGAAAAAAAATAATGAACATACTTGTGCCAAATTTTTAGCAATAAAGGGAAGAAAACATCAACAAAATAAGCTTTCTTTCTTTCTTTTTTTTTTTTAATCGTCCTCCTGTCTATGAGCTGCAAAATGCCTTTCTGACTCAAGGCAGCAGCAGATGGCAGTAAACAACAGAGGATTCACTTTCTGTCCAGTTTCTACGTGGAGCTTTGGCTAGAACACTTCGTAGCCAAGAGCACATTTGGTGTTCACACTTGTTGTTTTCTAGACTTCTTCTTTTCCTAATAATAATCCCTAATAGTCACAGTTGGTGGAATAGTTATGCCAAATTTAATATGACTGTATCCTTCCATTTCCAGAAAGACTGCTGTTGCAATGCAGAGATTGCCATAAATGCTGAAAATAGCCTTTTACCAATGGTTATGTTGGTGGAGTCCCACTCAATGACAAGGTGTGAGCACCCTGGCCAAATTCCAGGTAAGAAATCCTACATTAGCCAGGAGAAAAAGCATCAAGAAATTAATACTAAATGTTAAAGTGAATTGAAGCTTTCAAGGACAGAAGAAAATGTGTGTTCAAGAGTATGATTAACTTGAATGCTTCTTAAGAAATGTCACTTTCTACGGAATGACGTTTGCCAATTTCATATGCATTGAACCTGGCTGGTAACAGGGAGTTTCCTATGTACCTGGCATGAGAATTCGGACAGTTCCCTGGGAATGGGGGCTTAGAGAAGGGAAAAGGCTGAGACTTCTGGAAAGTGTAGAGAGAAGATGGTCTCTCTCCTCATCCTTTTAATCCATGCAGCAATTACAATCGATTGCCAAAGCAGGCTAGCTGGGGGTTCCTGGAAGCCTGACCAGTCCAAAATTACTTTCCCCTTTCCCACATTTGAGAGGTCCCATTCATTTGCATGGAAGGCCATTCTGGTCTCCGACATCTCTTATCAAAATTTAAGTAATCAAATTTTGTTTAACATGGTAGCCTGAACACATGCATTTTTCTGAATTCCTTCTCAAATCCCACCATCACTGAGTGAAAAACTAAACACAAGACAAAGAGAAGAGAAAGAAGACACACTTGCACTCCTTCCTCCTGCCTAGAATGGGGTACCTAGAGTTGGTACCTAGAGTTGGTAAAAAAAAAAAAAAAAAAAAATCTCAGCACATGGAGGATACCTGGGGCCTTGCTCCAGCCCTGAACCCTGTCTAGCTCCATACTTCCTGGGTCATGAGGACAGTCAGCGTGCTTGGAAGCAAAGCAGTGTTACTTGGTTTTCCTGTTAGATGCAGCTCAACACATTCCTAACTTACAGAAAGAGTGTACCTAAGGCATGGGATATGTTTCACTGGATCGCAAGTGGGGGACGAGAAGTCCTGGTTGTGCTGTGCATGGGCTTAAATAACACTGACTCCTATAATGAGAACATTATTCCTTTTGATCCTTCTGGTTGCTTCGGTGATAGGTCTTTAACACCTCCCATTTGCTCAGCTTCTTTTTTAAGCAAAGGAGGAGGAGATTTTGCAGCAAGAGAATCTCAGTAGAATTTAAGAACATTATGTTGTTTTCATAGTATCCATATTTATGTTTTCCTTTATTGTTGGTAATTGGTATTGATTTTTTAGAAAGATTTTTAAAAATTTATTTGGCAGAAAGAGAGAGAGAGTGAGAAAGCACAAGCACGGGGAGTGCAGGGGGAGAGGGAAGAGCAGGTTTCCCACTGAGCAGGGTTTCATCCCAGGACCCTGGGACCAGGACCTGAGCCGAAGGCAGACTCTTAACAACTGAGCCACCCAGGTGCCCCGATATTGATTTTCTGATTTGCGTAGAGAGATCAAGTTTTCTGGAGAAAATAAATACATTTCTAAAAGTTATTGGGGGAACAAAAGTGACAAATGAGCAATAGATGTCACAGCATGAATGAATGTCAAGAACAAAATGAACAAAAGCAGCCAGTTCCAGCAATGTACACGGTGTACAATTTCATTCATGTGAAATTCTAGAAAGGGGAAAAAAATAATCCATGGTAACAGAAGCAGATCTGCAGTTGTCTGGGATGGGCTTGAAGGTGGGAACTTTGCAAAGGGCCCTGAAGGAACTGTTTCATGGTGATGAAAACATTCTGCATCCTGGTTGTGATTCCGTATCGGTATCCTTTTGTCAAACATCATTGAACTGTGCAATGACAATGGGTGCATCTTTTTTTTTTTAAATTTATTTATTTGTCAGAGAGAGAGGGAGAGAGGGCAAGCGAGCACAGGCAGACAGAGTGGCAGGCAGAGGCAGAGGGAGAAGCAGGCTCCCTGCCGAGCAAGGAGCCCGATGTGGGACTCCATCCCAGGACGCTGGGATCATGACCTGAGCCGAAGGCAGTCGCTTAACCAACTGAGCCACCCAGGCATCCCTGGGTGCATCTTATTATAAAAATTGTTCCTCAATAAGGAGAAGACATTAAAAAGAAGTACCTGGGGCGCCTGGGTGGCTCAGTGGGTTAAGCCTCTGCCTTCGGCTCAGGTCATGATCCCAGGGTCCTGGGGTCGAGCCCCGCATCGGGCTCCCTGCTCAGTGGGGAGCCTGTTTCTCTGCCTGCCTCCCTGCCTAGTTGTGATCTCTCTCTGTCAAATAAATAAATAAAATCTTAAAAAAAAAAGTACCTAAGTAAAATAATTTATTTAAAGAAAATATTGGGAGAGGCACCTGGGTGGCTCAGTTGGTTAAGGGACTGACTCTTGGTTTCAGGTTTAGGTCGTGATCTCAGGGTCATGACATCGAGCCACGCGTTGAGCTCCACACTTAGCGCACTATCTGCTTGGGACTCTCTCTCTCTCTGCTCCTTCCCCCTGCTTGCTCTCTCTCTCTCTCAAATCTTAAGAAAAAAAAAAAGAAAAGAAAATATTGTGTAGTTAACCGTTAGAGTGATATTCGGGCCTCACAAAACCCATGGGGTGAGCTTCACACGGCTGGGACTTGAATGGGAGTCGAACGGGTGCTGAGCTCAAGGTTCTACAAGGGCACCCAGGAGTGTAGCTTCTGGGGTGGGAGCGGGGGCTGGGGAGAGCTAGGGAGAAGCTGGGAAGGGATCCGAGAGGAAGTGGGAGGACAGACAACTTCATTAGCCCATCTCACAGCTGGGCTTTGGCCTACCTGGAAAAATGGCCGTTCTTTAGGAGCATGGGCCACTTGGTCATAGGGATGAATACTTTTCACGTGCTAACCTATTCTTGTCTTCTGAATGTGCTGGAAATTCTCCCATGGCTCTTGCCATCTTCAGATGACATTTAAACGCCCTAATGTCTCTGGGTTCTGTCTTCCACGGGCTCATCTCTGCAAGGTGTCCATTCCGCTCTCCACCCAGACCCAAGAACTGCCTGCCGGTAGCTCCCCGCTGTCCAGCTCCCATCCCCTCACCCCTCCACGACAACCAGCCGCTTATTAACCGGTGAGGGAAGCAAGCAAACCCTTATTTAAGGAGAATCCTTTTGTGGACAAAAGCAGCGTCAGGCAGCTGTGTCTAAGCCGGTCTCCCCTATGATTTCTCCACTTAAAAAAAATCTCTGTGCATGGGATGTAAACAGACGCCCCTTGTAAAATGCTGAAGGAGAATATAATTATTGAAACAACAATAGCAGAATCTGTGGGCAAAGATCACAAAGGACTATGGGGGGAAAAAATTGGCGATGCTATAGTGGTAGAACACCAGGTCGTTCTTTCTTGTAAAAATTTACCGGGTGCCTGGCTGGCCCGCTCAGTCAGAGGGGCAGGCAGCTCTTGGTTTCGGGATCGTGAGTTTGAGCCCCACATTGAGTGTAGAGAATACATAACAACAACAACAACAAAACTTTAAAAAATAAATACAAACAAAAATTACTTGTATGGGAGGCTGGCCTTGGCCCAGGGAGGGGATGCCACACGTGCTGTGGGGAAGGGGGTAAAGCTACATTGGGGAACGCGGGCATGACCAAACCGGGGAAACAGGAACTTGTCTCCTGTTCAGACACATAAATCAGCCAGATGACGAAGCTACAGGTGAACCCATGGAGGTAGCAGTTTTGTTCCCTGGGGTTTCGTTTTTAAGTGATACATCCTTTTTTTTTTTCCCCCTTTCAAGTAGTGTCCATGATGTGGAGCCAGAACTCAGGACCCTAAGATCATGACCAGAGCCGAAACTAACAATCCCACCTTTAACTGACTGTGCCACCCAGAAGCCCCTAAATAAATCTTATTTATTTATTTATTTGTTTGTTTGTGAGAGAAAGAGCAGAAGCAGGAGGAGCGGCAGGCAGAGGGAGAAGCAGACTTCCTGCTGAGTGGGGAGCCTCATGTGGGGCTCGATCCCAGGACACTGGGATCATGACCCAAGCTGAAGGCAGTGGCTTAACCAACTGAGCCACCCAGGCATCCCAGCCCCAAAATAAATCTTAAAAAAAAAAAAAAAAATCATTACACTCTTCGGGATTCTGATAAAAGTTATAGGTCTATGTTCACTAAAGTGTACACATTCTGTGTACCACATCAGGGTGTTGGAGGACCCCAGCTAACCCCACCCCCACAGCCTGACCATGAACTCAGATTAAGGAAATCTGATCCCAGCTCCTTGCGGCTCAGTTAAATGTCTGACTCTTGATTTCAGCTCAGGTCATGATCTCAGGGTCATGGAATTGAGCCCCGTGTCACAGCGAGGAGTCTGCTTCTCTCCCTCTCTCTCTGCCCCTCCCCCTATTGGTGCGTGTGTGCACTCGATCTTCTCTCAAATACATATATGAATCTTAGGGGAAAAAAAAGAAAAATCTGATCTAAATCTGAGGAATACAGATGACCAACTGCAAAAATTGTTCAAGTATATTACGTCTTCTGTCCCTTTCTCCTTTGCATCTCTGTCCCTTTGTCCCATCCAGAGCTGCCCTGGGGCAGCCATGCCCAACCTTCAAAATTGGCACCTGCCCCCAGATAAAAACCCTTGCTCCCTCCGATCACCTCCAACAATAAGAAACGTAGTAATATATTTTATACACCTAGTTGTAAGATGGAAAGCTACACAGATTAAAAGCGGGAAATTGTGAAGACCCGGTAGTACGAAGGAAAAGGCTTAAATATAAAGTTCAGTGGGAAAGAAACAAAAAGCAAACCAAGTCAGACTGTGCTCACCACACAGAAGAAGAGCAAGTAAAAGCAAAGAACACTGAAAATTGAAAGTTTGATATTTGGGACAGTGTCTCTTTCCTTCGCATCATGTGGGTATGACCTCCCCCCCCGCCCCCAGCAGACAGTGTTGGTAGCGTTGTTTGCTCAATAATCCGAAATCTCATCCCCTCATTGTTTCCTGCTCATCTAGTTAGAAGCAAAGCAGAGGAAACCAGCCCGGCTGTGGTGTGAAGACGCGTATAAACATCGATGTCTGATTTCCGCGGAAGTCTCCGAACCCCAGGTGAACCCGTAGAGGAGCTTGAAGCTACCAGAGCATCATGAGCCTTCGGAAAAGCTGAGCCGCGGGCTTCTTAGCGTGGCTTCCCGACTGGAGAAAGGGGAAAAAGCGGAATGACACCGGTGCTCCTTCCCCGTCCGTGAGCCCTCCTCCTGGGGAGGCTCGGGTCCTGAAGATGGCACTTGTCGCGGGCCGGGATCCCGAAGGGTGGGCGTCCTCCAGGCCCCGCCCGTGGCTCAGCGGGCTGCGGGACGGGCCGCGCCAGGGTCCGCAGCCCCGGGGGTGGGAGGGGACACCGGGCAGAGCGGCGGTTCTCGGCGTTTCCAGGTTTCTCTCGCAACAGGCTGCAGCTGGACCGTGCGCGCAGCTGCGGACGGGCGCGGGGCTGAGCCGGGCGGGGGGGCCGGGGGTCTGCGGGGCGCAGAGCCGCGAACCGCGGGCGTCAGCCGGCGCCGGTGCCGACCTCCAGCGCCTCCGCGTCGCGGCGGGGGACGGACCCTGCCGCGTCCTCCGGCTGCCAGGTGAGGCGGCGACACCACCGCCGACCAGAGCAGCAGCGCCTTCCGCGTTCTGGCCCCTCGGGAGCCGTTTTCCCCTTTTAAACTCTTGCCCCTTTCTCCTCTGTACTTACCTCGCCTTCTGCCCAGATGACACCTCTTGCCCTGTTTCTAGAACGCGCTCGTCCCGTCGGTCTCCACTTCCGGCAGCCGCGCTGGGGTGGGAAGGCGCGGGCGGGGGAGGGGGTTGCGGATCTGGTGTTTGTCCCACTCTGCCACCGCGTGCCACCACGTGCAAGCCGTTTCGTCTCTCTGGGTCTCTCTCCCTTTGTAAAATGGGAATGGGTGCACCTCAGGGGCCCAAATGAGCGTGAGTGTGCACGCGCAGGGGGCGCTCGGGGGACCTTGTGGCCACGTTTGCTACGTTCGAGGTCTTGACTCCCCGTGGCCACCACACTCTCTCTTCTTCCTCCTTTATGGTCCCTAAACCGGCTCAGATTGCCTTGTTCCAAGTCTGTCAGTGAGTATGGCTCTAGTAAGAGTCACTGCTGGGAGTTATGTTGTCTTTTTTTTTTTTTTTTTTTTTTTTGCATTTATGTTGAAACTGCCTTCAAGGACGATCCTTTATTGCTGCGTCTGGTGTTCTGGGGAGGTTTTTCCTCACCTGGGCATTTACTCACCCCTCAAAGACCTCAGAACGGGGTGCTGGAGCCCCGAGATCACTCAGGTCCTGTCCCAGCCCCAGAGCCAGGCTGGAACAAAATAGAGCTGGTGGTTGAGATCAAGGTCGGCCTGGGGGTGGCGAAACTGACAGGAGGCTAAGCTTGGGACACCAGGAGCAGATCAGCTGGGAGTCACCAGAGGTGTAAGAAGTCGAGTTAACATCAGTCACCACACGTAGTTACAGTGACAATACTTTTTCTTATGGGAACTTTTAGGATTTATTCTCTTCCTATGGTGAGTGCTGTGGAGTGTGTAAACCTGGAGATTCACAGACCTGTACCCCTGGGGCTAATAATACGTTATATGTTAATAAAAAATAAAAAAGTTAAAAAAGATTTATTCTCTTTGTAACTTTCAAATATACAATATTACTAACTAGAGTCCCCAAACCTTATACCCCATGACTTATTTATTTGATAACTGGAAGTTTGTACCTTTCCACCACTTCCACTCATTTGGCCTATCCCCTCTCCCTCCACCCCAACCCCACCCCGCACCCACCTCTGGCAACCACCAATCTGTTTTCTGCATCGAAGATTTTGTTCTTTGTCTTTTGTTTAAGATTCCACGTGTAAGTGAGATCATATGAAATAATATTTTATTTAGCATAATGCCCTCAAGGTCCATCCATGTGGTTGCAAGTGACAAAATTTTCCTTCCTTTTTTATGGCTGAATAATAGTCCATCATATGTACCACAATTTCTTTATCCATTCATTGCTAAATGGATACTTAGGTTGCTCCCATGTCTTGACTATTATAAATGGGGCTGCAGTGAACATGAGGGGTACAGAGATCTTTTCAAGTGAGTGTTTTCATTTCCTTTTTTTTAAAGATTTTATTTATTTATTTGGCAGACAGAGATCACAAGTAGGCAGAGAGGCAGGCAGAGAGAGAGAAGGGGAAGCAGGCTCCCTGCTGAGCAGAGAGCCGATTGCGGGGCTCGATCCCAGGACCCTGGGATCATGACTTGAGCCGAAGGCAGAGCCACCCAGGCGCCCCTTTTCATTTCCGTCTGATAAATACCCTGAAGGGGACTGTTGAATTATACAGTAGCTCTACTTTTAATTTTTTGAGGAACCTTCATACTGTTTTCCACAGTCGCTGCCCCAAGTTTGGATTCCTACCGACAGAGCCCGAGTGTTCCCTTTCTCCACAGACTCCGGCATGTGTCATTTCATGTCTTTTTTTATAATAGCCATTCTGACAGGTGTGTGGGGATATTTCACTATGGTTTTAACTGGCATTTTCCTGATGCTGAGCGATGCTGAGCATCTTCTCATGTACCTGGTGGCCATTTCTGTGTCTTTTCTGGAGAAATGTCTATTCAGATCTTCTGCCCATTTTTAATTGTATTGTTTGGTTATTAAGCTTTATGAGTTCCTTATATATTTTGGATATGACTCCCTTATCGATAAGATGTATGACTTGCAAATATTTTCTCCTGTCCCATAAGTTGCCTTTTCATTTTATTGATGGTTTCATTTGCTCTGCAGCAGCCTTTTAGTTTGAGGTAAAACCATTGTTTATTTTTATTTATTTAATTAATGGAAAGATTTTAATTTCGTTCGAGTCATCTCTATTCTGAACACGGGGCTTGAACTTACAATCCTGAGATCGAGAGTCGCGTCCCTACCACCTGAGCCAGCCAGGCTCCCCACTCCCACTATTTATTTTTGCTTTTGGTGCCTTTGTTTTTGGGGTCAAATCCAAAAAAGTCATCACCAAGACCCATGGCAAGGAGCTCACACCTATGTTTTCTTATACCCATTTTCATAATGAGAAAACTGAGCCTCCAACGCCTCCCTGCACACGATGGCGCTGCTAGTGGCAGAAATGGAATGTGATGAGTGGCGTCCCAGTCAGCTCAGGCTGCAGAAATGAATGACCATAGGCTGGGTGGCTCAGATAGCGAACATTTGTTTCTCAGAGTTCTGCGGGCTGGACATCCACGAGCAGGGTGCTTGCTGGCGGATCTGATTTCTGGGGAGGGCTCTTTCCTTGGTTTGCAAAAGTCTGCTCGCTCTGTCCTCCTGTGGTGGAGAGGAAGATCATTTCTCTCTTCTCTTCTCAGAAAGGCACTAATCGCATTCATGGAGGCTCCACCCAAAGGCACCACCTCCAAATACCATTGTATTGGGGACGGCGGGTTCAACATATGGATTGAGATATTATATTGAGTATAAAGGATGGCATAGACACTCAGTCCGCAGCAAGGTGGCAACAGCCTCCAGGTTTTAACATAGCACCCTTCTCTAGGCACTCAGGACCTTTCTCTGTATGTGACATTCAGAGCAAGACACCGGCAACGAAGTCACTGGATCCTGACAGCACCTGTGCCGTGGAATGTGGTTTTCACGCAGTCATGGGTATCTGCCGCGTCTGCTGCACACAGGAAGCTATAGACGCGTGCCCGCACCTCTGCTGAGTTGTCCTGCTTATTACCTCCTGGGGGAGAGGCAAATGGAAACGACAAGTTATTTCCAGGAAAGCAAGACTACAGTGGAGATTGCTGCCAGTTGTTCCAGCTGTTTCCTTCCCATGAAGTGACCCTATGTGGCCTTGGAGACATCTCTGTCCCCTGTTTTGGGGGTCCCTTTACCCTCCCAGTGCCTAGCTGTTTCCTCCTAACCAAACTCCTTGCCACGAGCACACCCCACTATCTGAGCTGCCATCATAGGACAGTGGCATGGACTTCCCATCACCAGTCATCAGTCAAAAATCATATGTTCTTTCCTTGGAAATGCATTCTCTTACCACTAACACTCCTTACTGTGTGTATTATAATTTTATGGAAGCTTTTTTCTTTAGTCATTTTCACAAATTGAATAACCTACCCTGTAAATTTGCATGGCGCTTATAATTTTCTTCAAAATGCAGTAAAAGCTCTTTATTTGTTTAGATTTCCTTTTTAACCCAGAGTGGGGCTCCAACTTGGAACCCCAAGTCCATGAGTCACATGCTTCTCTGACTGAGCCAGCCAGATGCCCCGAAAATGCAGTAAAATCTCTTGAAGTCATAAATAGCCTTTCCTTTTCTTTGGAAATTCTTCAGGCTGAATGTATATTCCTACACATCCATCACAATCAGGGGACAGTGGCATCAGGCTTGGCATCAGAAAAGTGGAGTGGAGTTTGGGCTGGGTCGCCTTCCAGCGGTGCATTCTTGGCTGAGCCACGCAGCCTCTCTGGTCTGAAGTTCACTGTCTGTCCACTGTGCCACGGGACCTTACATCGTGCTTTGGTGTTATCTTATACTTTGGAGAAAAACACAGTGGCAGGTAAATCATGTTATTTACTTGGCGACTTGAGGACAGAGGTTATTTCTTGTACACACTCCTCGCCACAGTGCTTCCCCAAAACGGGCACCAGTAAATATTGACAGTCTCCTTATTAAAATGATGGTGTTGACGACTTGTATAAAGGATGGCAAAGACAGGAGAACTCAAGGGTTAGCTCGAGGCTCTGTTGAATCCCTTTTGAATTCAGATCCTTAAGGATTAAAAGAAGTCCTGAAGGCAATTATTTCAATTGCTGAAGAATGCCCAAATGAATACAAATCAAGTAACCACTTTAAAAGAACACTGTCCAATAATAGTAGTCTGGGAATGCCTCAAAATGGTCAAGTTCAGTGTGAATCCTCTGTCCTGCTGAGTTTCGTCAATAGTCTTAGCAGTTTGGAATCTCAAAAAGGTCGGCTGCAGCTGATGGACCATCAGAAATTGATCATCTTTTGGTGCTTGCATGACTTCTGAAGCCACCCAGATCCTGTCTGTAGTTAATAACATGGATCTTGGAGATGAAAACTGTCCATCCACTTAGTAGTAGTCTTCAGAATAAGCGACAGCTCTGTACAAGGCATTGCCAGGCTAATAAAATGGATATAATTGTATTCCGACCAGCAAAGAGGTTCGAATTGACCTGGGGGCATAAGACACATTTACAAATTATTATAAAACAACAAAATATATGTTAATAATAACATACAGCAAAGATATAAAAAGGGTCTTTTGTGGTTCCCAGGAGGAAGAAACAGACTAAGGGTAGAGAATTGTTCCGGGAACTGGAATCAGCAATGACCTTTCTCTTGGTTGTAGCCAGCAGGAACACATCCAGCCGGAAAACATCACGGACAAAAAAAGAACATGCAAGAGTGGGTTTCTCAGCAAAGGAACCCCGTGAAGTAACTCAGTAGTTCGTCCGAGGCCTCTAACACAGTAGCTCCTGTAAAACCCTCTCCGAAAAGCCATTTGTGCCACATCTGGCACAGATTTTGCTAGCATTGCAGTTGGATACATAAGACCCCAGTTAGCCGAATGGGTGGAAAGTTCTAGTCAAAGTCTGATATGTTACTTAAAAAAAAAAAAAAAAAAAAAGAGGTTGTCAGGTTTTACATAAATACCCAAATCTTTGTTTGCTCTTTGGAGCTTGTACCTTCCTAAATTTGACCAAAGACTTAGATGCTCTGATTTCTTTTCCTTTCTCTTATAGGAGAATGTATTTAGAAACATTAATGTTTTGTATATTTCCTAAACTCATCACATTGAAATATTATCTGAGTAGCGGTGAGATTTTATCACAGTAAATAAGAATCTGTCCTTTGTGATTCTCATGATATTATTGTATGAGATATAACTAGAAATCAAGCGAACAAGCCAGATGGCTTCGTAGCAAAGAGCAAAGGCCCGAGCCGGACTGCCCGGATTAGGTTCCTGCTCTGGCACAGACCCTGTACGCCGAGCCCTCCAGCAAGTCCTGTGCCTCAGTCTCTGTCACCTGTAAGACAGATAAGGGCACGTAACTCCGGGAGTAATCATCAGCAGGACACGTCATACATTTGCTAGATACTAAGTAAACATGGAAAAACTCATTCCTTGACTAATTTGTGTGTTAAATCTAAAGTAAGCATTATCCCTTTCAAAATGATCCCCTTAGAAGAATTATTCCAGGGATGCCTGGGTGGCTCAGTTGGTTAAGTGGCTGCCTTTGGCTCAGGTCA
Source organism: Mellivora capensis (assembly GCA_004024625.1). Taxonomy (NCBI): domain Eukaryota; kingdom Metazoa; phylum Chordata; class Mammalia; order Carnivora; family Mustelidae; genus Mellivora; species Mellivora capensis. The sequence continues at coordinate 69,639 of PISX010005791.1, read as the reverse complement.
TGATCCCAGCCTCCTGGGATCGAGTCCCACATCGGGCTCCTTGCTCGGCAGGGAGCCTGCTTCTCCCTCTGCCTCTGTCTGCCTGTGCTCATTCCCTCTCTCTGACAAATAAATAAATAAATTTTTAGGAGAAAAAAAAAGAATTATTCCAGTGAAGTAGTCATCGGTCAAAATAGATCTGCAGGCAAGCAAAATTGTCTTTGGAAGCTGTGGCATGTTCTTTTTTAGTGTTCCTAGTGGGGGTGAATCATCCTCCTCTTTGGAAGGTAGAGTTTTTTGTTTTGTTTTGTTTTGTTTTTTTTTAAACAGGCCAGAGTCTGTCAAATAGAGTCAAGAATGGTGAATACATTGAGAACAACCTGGGAAATGCTTCTTGGCAAAACTGAGGCAGGGACTAAAGTAACATAGTCCACTTTCTGTGTGGCTCACACTTTGAGATTTTGGGAACAGAAGGATTCCAGATCTGCTTAAGCAATGGCAGCACTTGGCAAAGTCTATGGGTTAGTTATCTGTTCCTGCACAAGATTAGCCCCAAATTTAGCAACTTAATGTTGCAGGGTTTCAGGGTTCTCTCTAGAGTCCAAGAATGATTCTCAGGGACAAAAACATGAAGTGAAGAGAACAGAAAAGAAAGAAAAAAGCTCCCCTGAGTGAGAGGGGTCCTGAATGGGTTGCCACTGAGGGCTGCTTTTAATTTGGTCTTTTATGGGAAATTGACCAGGGAACTTGGTCAATTTCTTGTAGATACCATGGTGGATTTATGAATATCATGTCTATATTTAGAACTAACAGGGTGGATGCCTAACTATCATTAGAACAAACAAGGTGTTCTTGTAAATATCATGTCTATTTGTCCTCTGAGATTTCTGAGCGGGTTACATAGTCTCCCTGGGTAACCCTAGTCACAATGCCCCCTATCTGTCTCTCCCTACCTGGCCTTGCCTGTCCCTGACTCCTTAAGACAAAGGAGCATTGTCTTCCCCACCCCCGCTCACCATATCTGGGTCAGGAATCTGGCCACAGTCAGCTGGGTGCTAGGCTCAGGGTTGCTCACTCTGAAATGGGCCAAAATGTAGACTATGGTCATCTCAAGGCTCCACTGGAAAGAGATTGGCTTCTAGGCTCACTCACAATGCCTCAGGCCTGACTAGCTGTTGGTGGTGGACACAGTTCTATGCATTTCCATGGGGCTGCTCTCTACCCCCAAGGAAAGAGGGGAGAGAAAGCCCAAGAACAAGCATGAGAGCTCTAGTACACTCATAAAAAATGACCTTTTTCAACCTAATCTTGGAGGTAACACCCCATTACTTTTGCCTTATTATTATTATTACTTTTCCCCAGAAATGAGTCAGTAAGTTCAGGCCTCACTCAGGGAGCCATGATTACACAAGGATGTGGATACTAAAAGGCAGGATCATTGAATAATTCCCCAGGAGTGACAGGGTTGAATGATAACCCTCATTTCCTTAAGCTCTCTCTTTCTCTGATTATTAAAATTTCATTATTTTATAAGGATGCTGCATTTTTTCCTATGATATATTTTTGTGGGAAGATTACCAACACTAACAACATGATCTGAGGCATTGTCATTGTGGGTCTGAGTCATGGGTTGAATTACATAGGGAAGAACTAACTCCTAGTCCATCTCCTTCAGGAACACACCTCTCCCCTGGCAGGTTTTTAGTCCTCCAAAGCAGATCATGAAGTGCCCATCGTGTTTACAACATTGAATAAGATTCTGGTCTTCTAACATTTCTAGACTAGCAGACTCTGTATCGTACTGCTTTTTAACTCAGGATTTAACTTAAGTATGAAGTCCAACAAGTCTGACTGACAGAAAACACCTGTTTTTAACAAACCCCCAGCAGCCTGTGAATGTGAGCTGCTGGTGCTTGCCTGTTAAGTACCGTTCTCACTAACAAATGATGCCCCCTCTTTTTTTTTCTATCAAGATTGGTTAAACATAGAGCCTTTCCTTCCAGTTTTTTCAAGGCTTTTTTTTTTTTTAAAGCACGTTTACAATAGAAGGTGCAGATTTGCAACAAAGCTGTCAAGTTTATTTGCTAATGAAGTAAGTCAGTGTGTTGGAACCTGTTGCTTGAATCTTAGTGTCACCTCTAACAGATCACAGCAAAGAGCGAAGGAGCAGATGACAGCTGAGTGACAACTGCGGGCAGAATGGATGGATGAATGTGGAGCAGGAAGCACTGATACAGAGTGGAAACTGACTTACACCGCCTCCCAGACCTGGTTAAATTGGATATTGATCAGTGTCTGTGAACCTATGTGCTGGATATATATATGAAATAAGCAGGCTATTGCAAAAAGTGTATGTTTCCTACTTATTCCCAGACACCTACAAAATGATTAAATTGATAGCGAAAAACTTTCTATACCTTTTTTAATTCTGAAAGTTTCTTTAAATGCCCTCCTTATGTTAAACAGTTAATAATTTGGTGTATATCTTCCAGATTTTTCCTATCCCTCTGCAAACATGCCTATATTTATTATATACATAGACATATGAGATGGTACTATATATGTTCTTGAGAGGAAGTTTCTTCAATTGATTTTTGTCCTCTTCTCTCCTGATTTACAATAAGAAATACATTACTGTCTAGCTACAAGTTAACAATCTTCCTTATGGGATTTCTAAAAATCAGCTATATTTTTGAATAATAATATAATTATTCAAAAGCTAATTCAAAATGAAGTCGTTCTTGTATTTTTTTCTTTTTGCAGGCACTTTGAAGGTTAATGCATAAATGCTGCTGACAAGTTATTTTTACTAAAAATAATTATGAACAAGTAGGTGATTTTGAAAGGCTTTTCTGATTCAAATCATGACCTAAAAATTCCTTTCATTTTAATATTGGTTAATTTTTGTAAACATTGCACAGGACCCTTCTTGATTGAGGTAAAACTCCAAGCCAGTCAAGAACGGTTGTGGGGGGAGACAATGTTAAACAGCTTAACAATAACCCACAACCTTCGGACCAACTATGAGAGAGGCTGAATCTCTGAGTATTTATAGCTCCCATCCAGACTATTTTCTAGGTAAGGAGACTTTTCATGGCCTGTGCCACAACCATAAAAAATAAGACGAGTACAACTTCCCAATTAAACAGAAGGTAAACAAAACAAAAATCTCTCTTTTAAAAGTAGGGTCTGTGAGGATTTCGTTAAACGCTAATCTTTTTTCTTTTATTTTTGCATTTCATTTTTTACAAATGCATTATGGGTAGTGCCTGGCAGAATATGAAAGTAAACCGGGCGGGTGGCGGGCAGCGGGGAGGGTGAGGCTTGCGAAAGCCGCGCCTGGGTCCGGGCGGGCGGGGACCGCGGGCCGCGGCGGGGAGGGGCGGCGCTCCCCGGGGCCTGCTTGCCGAGCGCTCCGGGCGGCCCCGTCGGTTTCGTGTCGGTGTCGGCGGCGCGCGGCCGCCGGTGGACCGTGCGCGCAGCCAGCGCGCCGCAGCTGGGCCGGGGAGGGCGGGGGCGCCCACCGCGGGACCCTCCCCGGGCCTGGCAGGTACCACCCTTCAGCCTCTTTTATCCTTGGGAGCCCTCCCCAGTCCTGAGCGTCTACACCCACGTCTGTAGTAGTTAGGGATTAAAGGTGAGTTAGGGAGGGAAACAGGTGGCTCCAGCGAGTCCCTCCCCACCCCCCAGAGGAAACCTCGAATGTGCTAAAAACCCCATTCTGGGAGTTCTTCAGCAGCCTAAATCACCCATAAATGACCAATGCTTTCTCCAGCGGCCCCGGCATTCCTTCTCAAGAACTGATTGGGAAAGTGAAAAACCTTTGGTGACCTTTCAAAGCTTTATTATTTTTTTTTCAAAGCTTTGAATATGTATAATAAAAATTTAAGGGCAGACTGAGAGGAGATTGCCCAAAACGTGCAGTTATTTTTCTTAAGGGAGAGGGTTTCAGCGGGGATATGGGGCTGAACTTCAGTTATATATGTCAGATATGAATTACTGGTCCCAGAAACCAAACAATGAGATAGATTTAATACATTTTGGAATATTGGCATTATCTGATTTTTTCCCCCTAAAGATAGTTTTGTCTTTTTTTTTTTTTTTTAATTAGAAAATCCCTTTTGGGGAAACTTTGACAGATTTCCTGTACTTAGTCAAACTAAAATTCTTATTCAATATATTTCTTAAGGTTTTCCTACTAACTTAGTGTTCTTTCTTCCTGTAAAGACAAAGCCAGGAAATTATTTAGAAAAAGGCTTGAGCTGGCTTCCTAACTACGTATTGTGATTAGTGAGAAAAAGTTGGGAAATAGGGAATATTGGGGCTGGGTTGAGACTTTTGGAAAAATGGAAAAACCCTCAAATTTAAGATTTTAAAATTATACAACTAAAAATGTACATACAAAAGACCCAGCAAATTCTGAAGTCTGAACTAGCTGATCCAGTGATACTTAAAAAATACGTGTAAGAAAGGCAGTAGATGAAGAAAGGTATTTACAATGTCAGATTCTGTATTTTAAAGGTGAATAATTACTCTAGTGACATCCTTGTGAATTTTAGGATTCTTTCTTTTGACTAAGATGGGAATCTATATGGGAGTAATCATTGTAGTTGGTACAATTTCCACTTTTCTTTATATTGCCTCATTTATGTTATGTCACCAGTATCTTTTATCTTTAGGAATCCATAGAACACATGAGCTTTTACTCCCCTTTGTAATATTAACTGGACCTGAAGGGAATCAGGTCCCCTTTGTGTTACCCCCAAATATGCCACTTTGACATACAGTTATTTTGAGGTGAAGGCAATTGAGAATCAACAGAGGAAGAAAGCAGATTGCAAAGAGTTTCCCTTATCTGACCAGAAGCAGCAACTTCTGGGAATTAAGGCTGCTGTAAATTCCCTCTTTGGGGAGTGTCTACTCATAAATGCCCTCTCTGGGAGAGTTTTATGGCCCTGCAGAAGACAGAAAGACCCCTCAAACTTGCATAGATAAACATCACAGACTTTCTTATCTCCTGTTCTTCTCCTGAAAACCTATTTGTCTCTCCTAAAGAAACCTTGTTGTTCATCCCCCAGCAACCTTTTCTCCCCCTTCCTTTCCCCTACTAAGTATATAAATTCCAAATTCTAACTACCCCTTTGAGTTACTCGTCACTGAGCGCTCTGCTTTCTTCTCTTACTACTGTCTTTTGTCGGAGCAATTCACAGATCCCAGACACGACCATGAGAGGGTGGAGGAAAAGGTTTTTCCTGCCTTACTGACCTGAAGGAATTAACATGAGATATCAGGACATGCGCTGATCAAAGAGGTTTAAGGGGGTTTGGGGAAGGGGGCGGAGGGGAGAGGAGTTTAGCCCTTGATCTTTATAGAATTGGTCTTAGTCCTAGATCTGCAATGCTCAAGTTAAGTCAGCTTTCTTTTAATTTTTTTTTTTTAAGATTTTATTTATTCATTTGACAGACAGAAATCACAAGTAGGCAGAGAGGCAGGCAGAGAGAGATGGAGAAGCAGGCTCCCCACTGAGCAGAGAGCCGGATGCGGGACTCGATCCCAGGACCCTGGGATCACGACCCCGAAGGCAGAGGCTTCAACCCACTGAGCCACCCAGGCGCCCCTCTTTTAATGTTTTACCGAGATCCACCTCTCTGACAAGCACTGTGCTAAGATCATTGGTAGCGTTATCTCATTTCACCCTCAAAACAACTCCATCAGGGGCGCCTGGGTGGCTCAGTAGTTAATCATCTGTCTTCGGCTCAGATCATGATCCCAAGGTCCTGGGTTCAAGCCCCACATTGGGGTCCTTGCTTGGCAGGAAGCCTGCTTCTCCCTCTCCTACTCCCCTGCTTGTGTGTTCCCCTCTCTTGCTGTGTCTCTCTCTGTCCAAAACAACAACAACAACAACAAACTTAAAACCCACCAAAAACCAACTTCATCAGGTTGTTAAATCAGAGAAAATAAGTAACATCCCCTGGGGCCACATACTATAAAATACGGAGGAGATGGGGTATCTGGGTGGCTCAGTCAGTTGGATGTCTGCTTTTGGCTCAGGTCATGGTCCCACGGTCCTGGGATCAGGCCACACAGGGGCTCCCTCTCAGCAGGGAGTCTGCTTCTCCTTCTCCCGCTCCCCCTGCTTATGTTCTCTCTCTCTCCCTGTCAAATAAATAAATAAAAGCTATATTTAAAAAAAGAAACACAAGATGGGGCAAGTACTTTCTCTGAGCTTAAAAGGCTAAATGCTAATGTATCAAAATGCTACCTTGTGCCCCACACATCTTTCTCTCCCTCAAGGATATTACCACAGGGCTCAAAGTCACATCATCTAATGCCAGGCACATGTCATAGGCACTCAAGAAAGATTCATTTGAATTTGTTCATTAATGACCCCTGAGTTTGATTCTCTAGAGTTTTAATAACTGACCCGACCAACTTTGCATCTGTGTCTTTTTTTTCCTTTCCTGTTATACTTTTCTATTTTCCTGGACTTACGCTAATGATACTTCTTTTCTCTTTAAAGCTACCCAGTTGTATACAACTGACCCTTGGACAACATAGGTTTGAGCCACCAGGTCCACTTGTAGACCTTTTTTTTTTTTTTTTTAAAGATTTTATTTATTTATTTGACAGAGAGAGATCACAAGTAGGCAGAGAGGCAGGCAGAGGGAGAGGAGGAAGGAGGCTCCCTGCTGAGCAGAGAGCCTGATGTGGGGCTCGATCCCAGGACCCTGGGATCATGATCTGAGCCGAAGGCAGAGGCTTAACCCACTGAGCCATCCAGGTACCCCTAGATCTTTTTTTAATACAGTACTATAAATGTATTTTCCTTTCTTCGTGACTTTCTTAATATTTTTTCTTCTAACTTATTTTAAGAAAACAATATATAATACATGTAACATACAAAATAAGTGTTAATCAACTCTTGTTATCAGTAAGGCTTCTGGCCAATAGTAGGCTGTTAGTAGTTAAGTTTTTAGGGAGTCACAAGTTATATGCAGGGACGTCGGGGTGACTCGGTTGGACATCCTACTGTTGCTTTTCAGCTCCGGTCGTGATCTTGGGGTCGTGAGATCGAGCCCCCCATCGGGTTCCATGTGTAGCATAGAGTCTACTTTGAATTCTCTCTCCCTCTCTCTCTGCCCCTCCTACTTGTGCACTCACTCTCTCTCTCTCAAATAAATCAATCAATCTAAAAAAATCGTTATATGCAGACTTTGGACAGGGAGCATGGTGGGGTAGGGTTGTTCACGGGTTATCTGTAGAGCTATCCGCGCTCATACAGGCAGAGAAAAAAGGATTGTATCCGCTGGCCTATGTGGACCACACGTAGGAATGAGACAGCAGGTTAATTCTTAGTTGTCACATCTTTTCTTATCCAGTTTCTTCCACTGCTTTTAAGTTTTAAAGTTCTTGATGAGAATTCGGTTAAATATTCACCTACATTTCCTTCTAGGTTTCGTTGTTAATTTCATTCAACTCTTTAATTGTATCTCAGTGTGAGTGATGAGAAACCAGCTTCTCATCTTTCTTGCCTGGCTGTTCCCTCTTATCTTAATTAGGATTTCTAATTTCTTTGGGGTTTCTTAGCTTTAAAACATCTCCAGTTAGTATAAAAATAGTGAAATTTTACTATGCTGCAGTGATTTTCTGACAACACGGCGCTCCTTCAAGAACTAACGTGCTGAATGACTCTGGGCGGCTCTTTTCACCAGTCTGGGTCTCAGAATCTTCTGTAAAATAGGAGACTTGAGCTGGATCAGCTCCCCCCACCCCAGCCCCCTGAATATTCTGAGCCCCACAAGTTTGGCAAGGGTCAATGAGAAGAAATTGTGCGGGCAAACTTGTTTTGGAAATTCCGAGTTACACAAAGTGTAAAAGAGTTTTTATGTTTTATTTTACCTCTAAGATTATTAATTATTCGGAAGCCTTTACTGGATGCCTCCTAAGCCAGGCAGCATGAGAGGCAGAGCCCTCCAGCCAAGACACCGTGGCCCGGGGCGGGGAGGGGGGTTCATGCCTGTGCAGAAGGACAAACCATGGCCCTTTCTGGGGGAAACTGGGAAGGGGAGTCAGGAGTGCCGGGCAGGAGTGGGAGCTGCCCAGGTTAAGGGCAAGGGTGGCAGAGAAAAGGGCAAATAAATGCTCTCTAAGGGAGGGGACATGGAATCCTGGAGAAATCGGAGAAAGGCCTGAAGCTAGATCACTGCGGAACTTGAAAGCCTTTGGTGGGATTTTGGACTTATCCTAGGGGAGAAAAAAGCTACTGAGAACTTTATTTTATTTTTAAAAAATCTCTGTTTGACAGAGATCACAAGTAGGCAGAGAAAGAGAGAAGCAGGCTCCCGCCCGATTCGGGCCTAGATCCCAGGACCCTGAGATCGCGACCCGAGCCGAAGGCAGAGGCCCAACCTTCTGAGCCACCCAGGCACCCACTACTGAGAATTTTAACGGGGGGAGTGTATTTATGTTTCTGCAGGGGCCCTTCTGGCTGCTTTGTGGAGAGTAGGCAGAACCGTTAGGCGGTCTGTCGTATTTTAGAAGAGAGATGCTGGTGATATTGGGTGATGGGTGTGAAAATGGGGCAAAAGTGGACAGGCCTGAGAACAATTATGGAGATGTAATTGCAAGAAATAAGGGAAAGAGCATAGTTAGGAACAATTCCCCACTTTCTGGCTTGTGCCATTGGGAGGCTACTGGTACCCATTCCAGTATGGTGGTGATACTGAAATGGAGACTATCGATGGGGTGTGGAGGCCAATGAACTTGGTTTTGGAGCCAGTATTGTGAACCCCTAAAGTAAATAGTTTGCAGCATTTGTCAAGTTTATTGGACCCTTAATCCATTTCTTCTTGGCAGGACATCTCTTGGGGCCAGGGTTCCAGGGAACACACTTTGGTAAATGCTGTACTAGTTGCTCTCAAGTTCTCTCCCAGCTCAAATAGTATCTTTCCCCATAATGCTAACAATAACCAAAAAGTGAACCACATTGCTCAATATTTTAAATAAGCTTTCAAGCTGAAGTGTAAGAAAGATAGAAGGTGCACAATTGAATTTTTATAGTGACCATGCCCGGGAAATCACATCTAGAACAACAGAAGGCATTGTCACAGAAGCCTGGGGGCGTTGTCTGATTTTCAGGTCTGTCCATGCAACACTGGGTGGTCCCAGGGAGGCTGGTGGGGTGGATGGCTTGGCTGAACCATCCCTTCCACTTGTCCTCTGGGGGTAGCTCCATCCCCAGGACTTGGAGGCAGAGAGTGGCTTTGAAGTCATCTCAGCCATCACTGTGCCCTGAGTGCATCAAGAGTCAAGGGCTCATGGCCTCTCTCCTTGAAAGAGACTGGTAGTAACCAGTACAAGTGGCCTTTGTGTAACCTCAGGAAGAAAGAGAAGTGTCTCTATCCATTAGCTGAGCAATCTCCAGTAGCTCTTGATTCCTTTTGTTAATGGTGACCCCAGCCCCGGGGTCAATAGTATTTATAGGGTTAACAGCTAGCTTCTGTGCTGGGAACTCGGGTAGGGGTCAAACTCCATTTACTGGATTTGACTGCTGGTAGCTCCTGCCTCTGGTAGGCTGGTGACACAGTGAGACTGGAGAGTGTGGGGCTGGCCTCCAAGTACTTGCACTTGTTTCCTGCAGATGTGCGTCATAAGGGAAGTCGTCATAGGTCCTGGCACTGGAAAAGTCTACCTGCATTCCCCTTCTAAATTTAAATGCTTCTGGATTTGGTCTCATTCTACATGAAAGTGTTTTTATGGCTTAGGGAGGTAGAAGCAGGAAGAAATTTTGGAAGATGCACACTTGGTCCTTTATCTTCTGGCCCAGTGAAGATGTGGTTTTGAGGACATTGGGGATCTGTCAGTTCTCCATATCCCTTCCAGCCCTGTAATTCTATGATCTAATAGAATTTACAACAATATGTATTCTGGTAGTGACTTGCGAAGATTGCTTTGAAGGGATTACAGATGGTTCTATAAGTATATACTTTTAGAAGAACATAATGCAATGTGCTTTCCAGCCCAAAACCCTAAAAATAATTAGGTAGGAGTTCAGATGAGTGTTAAAAGGCAGTTGTTTCTGGTGAATCCAAATGAATTTAAAAAATCAATTTCATTTATCCTCAGAGGAAGACTTGCATTTTAGATTTCTTATGGTTTATTGAGTAGTAAAGCACAATGACCATGCTGGCATGAGAAAAGTAAGCAATGAGAAAAAATCAGAGCAACACTCCAAATCCAAATGAAGTATAATGGAGTGAGAGGAAGGAATTTCGGAGTGTGGGAGGGAGTAATGCAGCTGAGACTTCAAGTGCTGGCCTTGGGGGATTCTTGCTCGGTCAGATGTGTGACTTCAACATATGGCTTCCATCTGACTATGTCTGTAGCCCTCATGCTTTGGAATCATCCTGACCCATCTGGTTTCCTTTCATGAGATCAGAAGGAGACTCTGTCCCTGAAGTTCATGTCAGGGCTCAGCTTCATTGGTGCATCGAAGGGTGGAGACCGTTCAGGGGGAGCTGAGGGCATCTGGACAGCGGTGGCCACACTGTGGACAGCCTTCATGTAGGCAGGAGAGAACCATTTTGGGGGTTTGTCTTCAATAACCTTTTATAATGAAAAGACAATACCTTTGATGTGGAAAAATTAGAAGAAAACAGAGAGGTAGTGGGGCGCCTGGGTGGCTCAGTGGGTTAAGCCTCTGTCTTCGGCTCAGGTTGTGATCTCAGGGTCCTGGGATCGAGTCTGCTCAGCAGGGAGCCTGCTTCTCCATCTCTCTCTGCCTGCCTCTCTGTCTGCTTGTGATCTCTGTCAAATAAATAAATAAAAATCTTTTAAAAAAATGAAAACAGAGAGGTACCAAGAAGTTATAATCTTGTTTTTTAGAGCCATTGTGATTGCTTCCTTTTCTTTTTCTTTTTTTTTGGCTGGGGAGACTCATTAACTAAGTGATGCTTTTAGGAATTAACGTGAGGTGGCAATGTAGGGTGTACCACGGGAAGAGCTAAGGCAGGAAGATGATTTAGGAGGCCAATTCATGGGTCACTGGGCAAAATGGTGGTGGTAGTGGTGACCAAGAGGAGGAAGGGGCAGATCTGAGGCAACTGGAAATGGGGGATGAGTTGAGTCTGGATGAACTGAGATGTGGATGGAGACTGAGATGATGTCACAGGTGATATGGAGAGTGGCACTGGATGTGGGAGATGCGCCTTTCATTCATTCAACAGAAGTGGATTGAGTTCCTACCACCCTCATGGTGGTAGCCCGATGGAGGAAGACAGACAAAAAGAAAATTAAATAACTCCAAGACATAGCATGTTGGGTGATAGTAAGTGTTAAGGAGAAAAAATCAAGCAAATTGAAAACAACCTGATAATAAAACGCCAAGGTCATAACCAGGAACCATAGATCAACCACAGCATTTCCCTGGAAGCCTTGGCTCGCCAGGTATGTTTTCATCTTGTGATCTACCTTGAGGAAGGACTGATCCTGCTGAAGGATAGTTTATGGCCCTTTTCCCTTTATTTTATTTTTTTTATTTTTTAAAGATTATTTTTAAGTAATCTGTACACATAGTGTGGGGCTCAAACTTACAACCTTGAGGTTGTACTACTGCTCTACTGACTGAGCCAGCCAGCAACCCCCACCTTTATTTTAATGGATGAATGAATGAGTAGTCAATTTAAGTCTGACCTCTGACCAGTGTTGAAATCTAGAAGACATTCTAATAGTTAAAGGTTCTTATGCCCTTTTTGGTGGGGTCAAAAATGCCCTTGAGAATGCAGTGGAAAATTACGGATCTCCTTCCCGAAGAAACCGGACTTAGTGTTATTACATACAGTTCCCAGGGATGCACAGATGGGAGGGTCAGCCAGCCCATGAGGAGATGGCCCACCAAGCACCTGAGAGCATGACCATGTTTTTCTTGTGAGAACTAGTTGGAACCTCAAATCTTGACCCCAGAAGTGTCCCGCCCACGTTATACCCTATAGCATGACAAAGATTTGGGCCTGGAAGTTTTTTCAAGGGCACCAGGATCCCAGACCACTTAGAGCAGGGAAGTCTGAACCAGGGAGTCTGGTCAGGAGATGGCAGGCACGACCCAGGAGAGAGGCCGTGAAGACCGTACTGCAGCTCTGGGGAAGGTCAAGGCCAGCACACATTCAGAAAGGGCAGAGGGGTGGACTACCTGTGGAGAGTGAAGGGAAAAGGATATAAACAGGACTCTGGGGGTGATGCCTGGTTGGCTCAGTTGGTGGAACCTTTGACTCTCAATGTCAGGGTCATGAGTTCAAGCACCATGTTGGGCATGGAGCCTACTTAAAAAAAATAAATAAAAAAGAACTCTGGGTTTGCAAGCCAGAACAGGCGAAAGAGGCCTTGGATCTAAGGTGGAGAAGGGAACTATTTTTTTTTTAAAGATTTTATTTATTTATTTGACAGACAGAGATCACAAGTAGGCAGAGAGGCAGGCAGAGAGAGAGGAGGAAGCAGGCTCCCTGCTGAGCAGAGACCTGCCCAGGACCCTGGGATCATGACCTGAGCCAAAGGCAGAGGCTTAACCCCCTGAGCCACCCAGGCGTCCCGAGAAGGGAATTATTTTGATGGCAGGTTCCATTTGTTGCTTATACAATCATAAAGCCCATACTGTTTGGACACTTTTACCCCTAGTGGCTGAACTTGTAGACACGATAGAAATGATAAATCACATTTATGAGCATCTTGAACTTTTCTTTCATGATAAACACGGACTTCATTGCTCTCAGCTCCAGTGGCCTGGCTCCCCTTTTCTCCACAACATCCATTTCCAGCTGTCCTACGACCTGCATTATATTGTACGTAGTTGTGTGATGACAGTGTTCCCAAGTTAAATGAAAATTGCTTTTAAAGGGTATTTACAAATAGTTTCTATTGTATCCCCGAACTAAATCGTAACAGCTCAACATTCTAAGGGCATAATGTGAAATGTTACACTGTGATAAAGTTCAGGTTGAATGTATAGGCTGTGTCTGGGGGAAAGGACAACCTATAGGCCTTTGGAGGTGTAAGATGTGCCATCTTAGCTCTCTGCATGCTTATGGCCACGTGCATGTGTGCAAACTACAGGAGAAGTGCTCAACAGGCCAGGCCTGCTGCTAACAGTGGCCACCTTTAAGGAGGAAGGTGCGAATGGGGTAAGGGGACGGGATTTTCCCCTACATACTCTAGTATCATTTGAATCTTTTATTTTCTTTTCAAAGATTTTATTTTTATTTATTTGACAGAAAGAGAGCACAAGCAGGGGGTGGGGCAGGCAGAGGGAGAGGGAGAAGCAGGTTCACTGAGCAGGGAGCCTGATGTGGGGCTCGATCCCAGGACCCCAGGACCATGACGTGAACCGAAGGCAGACGTGGAATGACTGAACTGCCCAGATGCTCCATCATTTGAATCTTTTAAATGGAGAATATATTTACAAATCACTTGTGAAATTTAAAACAAATAAAGATGGAGGGAAAAATCTCAAGGCCAACACAGCTGGGGGACACAGACTCCTAGACCTTTGAGAAAATAGTAAAGGTCAACTCAGTTTCAGGGCACCACAGACAGATTGGCTTTTTTGTGGTCCTGAATACAACCTGTCGTGAGGTCTGCCACTTTGAGGAGTAAAATAAGTGCTGGTTTCAGAATTTCTTCCTGAGGATGAGGCTGGGACACTTGGCTGTGCTCAGGACACACCGCGAGCCGGGTGGCCGGACCCCCTCCCAGGCCGGGATCTTTCCACATCCACGTGAGGGATGGGCACTCTCGGCTTGTTGCTGTTGTCAGAGTGTGACCCAACTTGTCCCAAGGGTGAAACCCCAAATGCTGAAGGCCAGGGGATTACCACCCCGCTCTTCCTGAGCTACTTTTAGGAAAGAATCGAATGACCGACTATAACCAGAGTTTTATGGTTATTTTACACAAAGCGGTCCTCACAGTCCTTTGGCACCTGCCTCACAGCCCGTTTTGTACGGTGACAAAATCTCTCGGCAAGATGAGGATTCTCATCCAGTGTCACCTGCCTTCTACACGTGGATCGGTCTCCTCGGGCTGTTTGAACCAAGTACCATCCGCTGGGCACCGAGAACCCCAGAACTTGATTGTCTGACAATTCTGGAGGCTGGACATCTAAAATCAGGGTGCGACCAGGGTCAAGTTCTCTTTGAGACTCTGGGTAGAATCCTTCTTTGCCTCTTCCTGTTTCTGCCGTGGCTGGAAACCCCTGGTGTCCCTTACCTGGCAGACCTATCCTCCAATCTGGCCTCCTCCAGTCATCATATGACATTTTCTTGTGTGTCCGTCGTCACGTGGTGTCTTTCCTCTTCTTGTAAGGACATTAGTCATATTGGACGAAGGGCCCACTCTACTGCAGTGTGACCGCACCTTAACGAACCACATCTGCGAAGACCCTAGTTCCAGATACGTATTGGGGGTTAGGACTGCAACATATCTTCTCCCAAGACATGGTACTGTGCCAAAGCTAGAACTCGAGCACCCATTTTTCTTCCCCACCAAACCAACCTTATGAAGATTCATTTCCTATCTCTGTTCTTTTAAAAAAAAAGTCATCATATGTAGATGTTGGTAACTGGTAGTGCACTAGGAAAGTTCTGGAAGGAGGATCTAGTACCTGCTGGGAGAATAATCCCAGACAGTTACAAAGGAGAATTTACTGGTGGGGTGATATCCTGACAGGAAATTGTGGTGCCAAACTCGTGGCTACTGTTAAAACACATTGGGCTCGTCTTGTCCAGACCACAAGGCCATAAAATTGTAGTAGGTGTGGCTGACGTCATTCGAAATTCTGTAGGCTCGACACCTCATAAGTCGAGTGGATGTGTTTGTGTGTGTGTGTGCGCGCACCTGTGTGTGAGGTCGGCTTTCTGTGAGACGATGGTGTTAGCTGAGTGGCTCAGGATTTCCATGGACATCTCTTGCTAAGGGAAGCTTTATGACCTAAAGCCTGTAAACTTGAATATTATGGCAAATTATACAGAGAAGTTTAAGTGATTTTCTTCTTTTAATGAATAGTAGAACTCAGGATTTTTTTTTTTCACCAACTCTGATGTGTCCACTGGACACAGGCTTTTGGCTACAAAATTTGAGCAGAGAAAGAAAAACAGAGAAAGCTGGAGCAGTGCTGGGCCACCACTGCCCTCTGGAGCTGCGTGCAGAAAGGAATGACATCTTAGATGGAGGAGAAGAGACAGGGGAGAGAGACAGACAGATGGACACAAGACACCAACCTGAATTGGGAAGAACATAGGCCAGTGTTGCTCGCTGGGAGCTGACGTCACAAATAGAGTGTGGGTGAATTATAAAGCTGACCTTTTATTTTTAATTTTGTTGTATTTAGAGAGGAAGAGGGAGGGGCAAAGAGGGAGGCAGAAAGAGAAACTCTAGTGCAGACTCTGCACTGAACGTGGGGCCCAAGTTGGGGTCCATCTCACGACCCAGAGATCCTGACCCAAGCTGAAATCAAGAGTTGGACACTTAACCAACTGAGCCACCCAGGTGCCTCTAAAGGTGACCTTTTTAAAAAAATATAAAGATTATTTATTTATTTATTTGAGAGAGAGAGAGAGAGTGTGAGAGAGGTTGAGGGGCAGAGGGAGAAGCAGACTCTCCACTGAGCAGGGAGCCCGACACGGGGCTCGATTCATGACCTGAGCCGAAGGCAGACACTTAACCGACTGAGCCACCCACGTGCCACTAAAGGTGACCTTTTATTTATTGTTTTTTAATTTTTTAAAAAAATTATTTATTGATTTGTCAGAGAGAGATACCGTGAGAGAGGGAACACAAGCAGAGGGAAATAGGAGAGGGAGAGCAGGCTTTCCACCAAGCAGGGAGACCGGTGCAGGGCTTGATCCCAGGACTCTGAGATCATGACCTGAGCCAACGGCAGACGCTTAACCGACTGAGCCACCCAGGTACTCCTCTAGCAGTTTTAGTATATCTGTATGTCTAAGGGGGGGATTTACTACCAGA
Organism: Mellivora capensis; assembly: GCA_004024625.1. NCBI lineage: Eukaryota > Metazoa > Chordata > Mammalia > Carnivora > Mustelidae > Mellivora > Mellivora capensis. Next base: position 53,652 of record PISX010005791.1, on the reverse strand, counting down.
CCATGCAATTACGACATCTCTCATCATCTCGTGGTGACAGCCATGAACAAGAAGTCCGGATGCCTTGGAGATGCCTCTCCAGCAAGAGAAGTTGTGTGTTTGTTGGGGCAGATTCCCCGGGTCAGTTAGGAGAAAGCTGTGTTTTTAGAAATCAGACCCCTCACACTGAGGCTCGGATATTAGAATTCTGTAGTCTTAGGAAACTAATCAGTTATCCACTTACCTCTTTACTGAATACATTGATAGGACAAAAGTAAATTCTAGAAGCGAATTATAGCAAAACCTATAAAAAATTGCTTTAGAGACGCAGCTAGATGTGGAGGTTTGAGGGTAAAGTAGAACTTCACCAAGTCCTAAAGCTCCGGGAACTGCAATATTCACAGGCAGACAAGATGTGAAACTGACCCAAGGTCACTGTCAGGGTTGCCGGGTAGATTTGGGTAGGTTTCCTTTTGCAGTGATGGTTGTGCTGGCGTGTTCTGAGTCAGACTTAGAAGGTGGATAAGCCCTTGGACAAAGTGGAGAAAGGAGAATTTGAAAAACATGGCCAATATGAGCCTCATTAATAGGTTAATTCAACAATGAAAATGTATCAAGTGCTTGCTCAAAGCTCTGCACTCTTCAGGAGGCATTTTCAGTATGTGCATGTTTTAGATGCCTGCTTTTTAAACGACACTTCCCTTGGATTTCAAGACAGTGCTTTTTGTTTTGTTTTGTTTTTGGAAAGCCTGTCTGATTTTATAATGGAAGGATTCATTTAGCAGAAATTCAGTTTAAGGAAATTCAGTTTAAAAAAATTGTTCTGCATGAGGTGAGAGATGTTTAGACTGAGAAGGTTGTGGGGTTTTTTTGTTTGTTTGTTTTTTGCTTTCTGGTTGTTTTGTTTTTGTTTTTGTTTTTTTTTTGAGAGAGAATGGGTTGTGGGGGGAGGGACAGAGTGAGAGAGAAGAGAGAGAACCCCAAGCAGGCTCCACATCCAGCACAGAGCCAGATGCAGGGCTCCATCCCGTGACCCTAATATCATGATCTGAGCCAAAATCAAGAGTCAGATGCTTAACTGATTGAGCCACCCAGGCGCCCCAAGAAGGGGGTTTTAATATGCACCAATGCAGTAAAAATGCTTATGTGATATCTAGTACATGAGCTTGAATCACCAAGAAGTAGAATGTTTTACAGTAGGCTCTTTCTTTTCTTTTTTTAAAGTATTTTGTTTATTTATTTGTCAGAGAAAGAGAGAGAGAGAGAGCACACACACAAGCAGCCAGAGTGGCAGGCAGAGGTAGAGAGAGAAGCAGGCTGCAGGCCAAGCAAGGAGCCTGATGCAGGACTCGATCCCAGAACCCTGGGATCATGACCCGAGCTGAAGGCAGCCGCTCAACCGACTGAGCCACCCAGGCACCCTACAGTAGGCTCTTTCTTTCTTTTTTTTTTTTTTTTATTTCTTTATTTGACAGAGATCACAAGTAGGCAGAGGCAGGCAGAGAGAGAGAGAGGGGGGGGGAAGCAGGCTCCCCGCTGAGCAGAGAGCCTGATGCGGGGCTCGATCCCAGGACCCTGAGATCATGACCTGAGCCGAAGGCAGAGGCTTAACCCACTGAGCCACCCAGGCGCCCCCAGTAGGCTCTTTCTTAAAGAGAGAAACTGTGTCCTAAGAAATCTCTGCAAAGACAGAGATCCCATCCTTACCACCTTCGTGTCACCCACAGACCCCAGCTCAGAACTTGGAGTATAAAACCCGCTCAAAGCATGTTCTCAGAGGGAATGCTTGATCTCGGTATCCAAAACCTGAAAGTGTCATTTCTTGACCTACGATTGTCATGGTTGTTTTTTTTGAAAAATGACATTTTCGCTGCTCTCGGTGATAATTAATGCTCAGTTCAGTCTGCAGGGTTTGGAGGAAGACATCTGAACAATAGCTAGACAAGACAAAGCCTGTTAAATCTTGTGCAGGCTTCTCCCTCTACTAATGTGGTTTAGAATTATATGTTAGGAGCATTGTATACCAGAAGAATATTGATTACATTTCAGATAATGCAATTTACAGTTAATAAGATGGTTAGGCTGGTCCAGGGAAATATTTGTTTTGTTCAATAATGTTAGACGGAAAACATACATTTTAATAAATACTGCATGAGAACAATCCTTTTGGGTAAACTTTAAGGAAATAAACATACAACCATATGGCTACATATCGGTGAATGTTCACATCTCTGCGATCTGGAGAGATGTATTCTCAGTAGTTCTTTGCTTTACAAATAGATTATTTTAAATTGTTCTCGTAGTATCAGAACTTTGGCATTTCCTATGTAGTCTTTACCATCTAAGGACAATTTGTTATAAAACAGGATACACAGTATGATTCCATTTGTTTAAATATGGGGGTGTGTGTGTGTGTGTAGTCACATACACACACATACACACACATACAAACATACACACATTTATGGTTACACACACACACAACGCTGGAAGGTTAACCACTTCACAGTGGTCATAATGAGGAGTAGGGCAGAGTGGGATTATACGTATTTTTACGTTTAGAGTGATAGATTGCTATGATACTCGATTTTATAATAAGTACATGTTTCTTATGCAATCAGAAAAAGATGTAGGGGCGCCTGGGTGGCTCAGGTCATGGTCCCGGGGTCCTGGGCTCGAGCCCCGCACTGGGCTCTCTGCTCCGCGGGGAGCCTGCTTCTCCCTCTCTGCCTGCTTGTGGTCTCTGTCAAATGAATAAATAAAATCTTAAAAAGAAAAGATGTATTAGCGCACGGAGCTGAAGTTGATGACACCGACAATGAAAACAGTGTCGCCAAGAGCCTGAAAGCGACCCAGCTGCAGAGTGGCCCGTCACGACGGCTTCCTGCGTGCGTGGGAGGGGGGGGGGGGGGGGGGGGGGGGGGGCGTGTGCTGCGGCGTTGCCGGAAGCGGCCAGAGACCTGCCACCACTTGAAAGTCTGCCGTGGGAGGGAGGGAAAGAGGGCCCAGGAATGTGTGTCCGTCTGTGCTGTCTGTCTGCCCAGACTAGGAAGATCTTGGGGGGGGGGCGGGGGATGAGGTGCTGGTAACCCTGTGGGGGCGGGGCTTGTGCCTCTGCGATTTGGTACCGCGTGTCTTTGCCACGTGTTAAAAAAAAGTTAGATATTGAAAGGCTCTCTTCAGGGCGCCTGGGTGGCTCAGTCGGTGAAGCGTCTGCCTTTGGCTCAGGTCCTGACCCCAGAGTCCCCAGATCGAGCCCCGCACTGGGCTCCCTGCTCAGCGGGGGGTCTGCTTCTCCCGCACGCCTCTGTTCTTCCCCTGCTTGTGTGCTTTCTCTCTCTCTCTCTCTCTCAAATAAATAAAATCTTAAAAAAAAAAAAAAAAAGGCTCTGTTCGGGGCCGCACAGCACAGCTACTGGTGAGGACTGGGATAGAGCCTCTGGCCTCCCGGTGGCCGCTCACAGGGGTGTCCGTTACACTCTTCCCCCAGTCAGGGCTTCTCCAGCCACCGATGGGGAAAGACCCGTGTTGTTTTGCTTTTTTATTTCCCCCAAGCCTTCCAGACTGATACTTTAATAAAATCAGTAAAAATGAGTTACTGGAAAAATGAAATTAAAAAACAAGGAAGACATACAAAATTCAGGGTCCAATATTTTTATTATTAGATTGAAAAGACATAAAATCCCTTCGGGCAAATTGCTTTTAAAAAGGAGTTCTCAACTGTGGGGTGGGGTGATTTTGCCCCCCACCCCACCCCGGGGGGACATTTGGCAATGTCTGGAGATAGTTTCAGCTGTCGGAGCTGGGGAGGGGGTGTTCCTGGCATCTGGTGGGCGGGGACCAGGGAGACTGTGACACGCCCTGCAGCGCCCAGGACAGGCCTCCCTACCCCCTACCCCACGCTAAGGAACAATCAGGCCCAGAATACCAACAGTGCCAAGGCTGAAAAACCCATCTTAGAACTTTTTAGGTGGTTAGTTTTTATATTTTCCTCTGGGCAGATGGGTGACATTTTGGTCCCCCGCCCCACAGGCGACACTTGGAGAAGAACTGCCCTAATGGACGGACTTTGAACTCTGACCCAGTAAGCTTGTCAGACAGATCACGACCAGAATTCTCTACTCCTTGACACCAGGGAGACTTTGTCATAATCAAGAGGCCAGAAAGAGCACAGGAAGGTGAAGCGTGGTGATGTAATCCAATAAAACATGAAAAACATGACTCTTCCAGACAGCCGGGTAGGGCGCGCCGCAGGAGCCTGGGAAAGCGATTACTGGCTCTGGGCCTCCATTTTCCCATCTGTGAAATGGGAATCCCACCTCTTCAGAAGGCTATCGTGAGGATGGAGTATAACTAATGGGATCTGAAAGGGCCCAAGACACAGTGGCACCAATACCCAGCCCCGGGTTAGCGCGCTCCTCTGTCACAGGGCCAGGCCAGCCCCAGGTCACTGCCGACCTCAGAGCCCTGTCCCTTCTTGCCAGCCCTCTCGTGTCTGTGGTGCTGCGGCAGGCAACACTGCTGACATGGTTGTCATGGTTGCGGGGCTCCCCAGAACCTTTCCGCCTCCAGCCAGAGAAGGAGCGAAGGCCCGAGAGGCGGACCTCCCCGGGGAAGATGGAAGGAGCCGCTGGTGCGGAAAGTGCCGGGCAAGTGCTCGGACCCGCCGGTGCTCGCTGGGCCCTCGCTACATGCCTTTAACATGAAGCAGTGGGAAAGGGAGCTCAGAGGAAGGAGGAAAGTCCCCGCAGAACTGTGCATTTTGTCCCACCCGAAGCCGTCTCCAGAGCAGAGCCGGGCTCCCGCTTGCTCCCACTGGCGAAGGGCATCAGGGAGACGATTAGTGGAGAAGCTTCCACTCAGCCCACGAGGCGGCCCCAGGGCGGTCAGCTCCCGGTTTGGCAGGGAATTCCAGCTGCACCTTCACAAGTGACGTCCCGCTGGCTCCTGTCCACCCCGGGCAAGGCGGGAGCGGCGGGCCCAGCGCCTGGCACCTGGTCCTGCTCCCCATGCTCCGGGGGACCGGGACCCAGACCCGGGGCCGAACCACTGTCCTTGGCGGTCTCCGGGGAGTGGCAGCTGGGATAGGACATCCTGCAGGGCCAGGGCCAAGCCAGGGGTAGGGGTGACCCTCCCTTCAGGGCAGGGGTGCACCCCTGCCAAGGTGTGGTACCATCTTTGCTTCCAGAACTGTTGGTCGCTTCCAGAACCCTTGTTGCTGCCCCGTCTGAGTCACGCTCGGGACCCGGTGGAAGTGGCAGAGGAGGACCTGTGGGAGGGGGCATCTGAGGCAGCGACAGGTGCTTCGGAGTGACAGCTGCCCTCGAGGCTGCCATCGGGCGGTGGTGGGTTGGGAGGTCCTCCGCCACCAGTCCAGAGGCTAGAAGCCACTGCGCCGTTGGAGACAGGGATGGATGGGGGGAGCCAAGCATGAATAGCAGGTTTGTTAACAGTTACCGGTAGCTGCCAGGAAGGAAAAATCTGTTCGGTTACAAATGCACATTCTTTCAGCTCCCTCTTCATGGCTGCATCGCCCCCCAGCATCTTGGCTGCTGTCAGTGGAGGGACTGGAGAAAGATGGCTCATTGATCACCTTCTGTACCCAAGGCACCGGTAGACCCTGGGTCCATGAGACAGTTAAGACATAATTTATCTCCCACGATGCTCACAGCCTGGACCAGGACATGAACTATAAACTACTAATGACCTTGCATGGGTCAAGTGCTATAAAAATGCATTTTGAAAGGATTTGGGAACAGAGGGGAAGGAGCCCAGGAGTGTCCAGGAACAAAGAAATGGTCCCTGCGTGCTCTTGACAGGCTTTCAACATTCAGCCCTTGATGATTGATATTATGCTCAGACTAGGTAGCAAACACTTCTTCATGCTATGACTCTTTAATTCTGATTCATATTCTCAGGTTTTGCAATGCTGGCAGAACATAGAGTCTAAAAGTGTATCTTAATCTCACTTACCCAGATTTTTTCTCCTGATATATTATTAAAACTTTTTCTTTTTTTCTTTTTTTTACCCAGCACATGCTTGGTGTTACCATTAACTTGCATTCTGTATGATGTGCCTTTCATTTCCAAAAGCGATTCATTTGTAGAGATTCATTCCTGCAGATCATTAAGTCTGGTACTCTGGCACTGGGCGTAATTGGAGGATGAATCCAATACTCATCTCCGAACAAACATTTCCAACACATAGTCATGCAACATTTGAGATCTCTTCCTATTTTCAAAGAAAAAGATATACAAGTATGTGATGTATACATATGTGTATTTATCATGTATATATCATGTATGTACGATGTATACTCACCTTTTAAAAAAATGTTAGTCTCGAATTTTTTTTTTCTATTAAATCAGGCAACGAGTGCCTTTGCGGGACTGAGCTCTTGATAGATGAGCCCTGTGATTCAGCTTTGCCATGGTGAGGTATTCTAGGGACTTTTATTTTATTTCATTACTTTTTTTTCTAGGGGCTTTTAAAAGTATGGAGACATCATCAGGATTAGTAAAAACAGCATCTTCAAAATCATGCAAACTGAAAGTACAAAAAAAGACCATTTTAGCTTTTGATGGTTTGATGAAACTTTCTATTCACTGGCTTCATAATTCATAAGCATCAAAGTCAAGGAAATTGTGGTGACATAATTTGGCAGCCACGACTTCTGAGTCTCAGAAATGATCCGTTGAATCGAACGTAGTATTTCTTTTTAATTTGGAATGGGTAAAATATAGATTTGCGGTTTTAGCATCAGAATCAGTTTAATGACTGGAAAAAGCCTTTGAGAAAATTTGCCCCAAACCCATCATTTAACAGATGAATACTATCAGAATACAGCTGGTTTATGACTGGGAACTCCTTGAACCCACCGTGGCTCACCTGCCTGATCTGTGAAATGAGAAACTGGGCTGTATGAACTCTTGATCCCCTACCACTGCCAACATATTGTAGGAGTCTAGTAAATGGTTGTTGAATGAACGCACTTAATGCCCAGAGAGGCTGGTTGATTTGCATGAGATCACACAGCTAGTCAGGGACAGAGGCAACTCTTCTGACTCTCTGCTTTTGATAGTTACATAGAATAGGCTTAGAATAGAGATCTTGACTTTTGTAAAAGTACATAGAGATTAATGAGGAATACACCATAAGAGAGACAAAACAAAAATCTATACTAAAACCAAGTCAAACTGTCAATTACATTTCAATTATCTGCATATCCAGTTTTTTAAAAAATGATTTTATTTATTTACTTGACAGACAGAGATCACAAGTAGGCAGAGAAGCAGGCAGAGAGAGAGGGAAGCAGGCTCCCTGCTGAGCAGAGAGCCTGAAGCGGGGCTTGATCCCAGGTCCCTGAGACCATGACCCAAGCTGAAGGCAGAGGCCCAACCCACTGAGCCATCCAGGTGCCCCCACTTTTTTTCTTAAGATTTTTTATTTTTATTTATTTGACAGAGAGAGATCATAAGCAGGCAGAGAGGCAGGTAGAGAGAGAGGGAGAAGCAGGCTCCCCGTTGAGCAGAGAGCCCGATGCGGGGCTCGATCCCAGGACCCCGGGATCATGACCTGAGCCGAAGGCAGAGGCTTAACCCACTGAGCCACCCAGGTGCCCCTACATATCCACTTTTTAATCATAGGCTGGTGTCCCTTAGATGGTCAGCTTCTGTCCCTTGTGTACCAGGGTTGTGTGTTAAATTGTGTCTGTCCCCCACTCCCAAAATACATGCTGAAGTTTTAATCCTCGGTACTTGTAAATGTGACCTTATTTGAAAATAAGATCTTTGCTGATATATCAAGTTAAGATGAGGTTTTTAGGGTGGGTCCAAATCCGGTATAACTAGTGTCGGCCCAAGAGGAGGGAAATTGGCCAGAGGTATCAGTGAAGGAAGCCGTGTGACATTGGAGGCAGAGATTGGAATTATGTTGCCATTAAGCCAAAGAATGTCTGGAACTACCAGAAGCTGGAAGGGGCAAGGAAGGACCCTCCCCTAGAGGCTATAAAGGGAGCACCTCCCTGCTTATGCCTTGATTTCAGACTTCTAGCATCTGGAACTATGAGAGAATGACTTTCTATTGTTTTAAGCCACCCAGTTTGTAGTACTGTGGTAGGGAAGCCCTGGGAAATGAACATACCCCTCATATTTCTATGGGTTTACGGGGCCCAGGTGGGTCCCTCTCTCTCAGGAATCTCAGATGGTGGCTGGGACTGGAGCCATCTGCAGGCTCGGTTGGGTTGGATGTCCACGACAGTGCACCCCCATGGGCACAGCTGATGCTGAGTTTGGTTGGGGGCTCGGGTGGGGCTGTGAGCTGGAACACCAGCACGTGGCCTCTCCATGTAGTGTGGGTTTCTCACAGCATGGTGGTGGCTCGAGGATGACCATTTCAAAGAGGCGGGAAGTAAAAACTGCTGAGCTAGTCAGGCCTTGGCCACAAACTGGAATGGCACCTGTTCTGCTGCATTCTGTTGGTCACACTCATTGAGGGGATATCACTCAACTCAAAGCCAAACGTTAGTGAATGAGGGACGCTCCTTTGAGGTGTTCTGAGCCATTGCATCCTGCTGGTAGTATCAACGAATAAGATTAGGTGGGAGGCTGGGGTGCCTGGGTGGCTCAGTGGGTTGAGCAACTGCCTTCGACTCAGGTCATGATCTCAGGGTCCTGGGATCAAGCCCCACTTTGGGCTCCCTGCTCAGTGGAGAGCCTGTTTCCCCCTGCCCCACCCCCCTGCCTTTCTGCCTACTTGTGATCTCTCTCTGTCAAATAAATAAATAAAAATATTTTAAAAAAAAAGATTAGGTTGGAGGAAACATTATTGCTTAGGATAGCAAATGCTACTCTGGGACCCAGAAGGGCTAATGAAAGGTACTAAAGGGCTCATAGGGTTCTAAAGGTAAGGAGAGCTTCTTCTATCCATTGTACCCCATAAAAAACTTTCTCACCCCTGGGTCATAGCTTGGGAGGCTGGAGGAGACAGGAGAACACTTTTTCTCCTTGCTTTCGAATCATTTATTGTAACAGTTATACCATGTTCAGTGAGTCCCTAGCTCATGAGGAAGGAGTCTCCATAAAGGCCTCACAGTTCTTTACTCAGTACGCCTTTGTTAAATGCCTTCTGGGGGTCCACACTGTGTTGCCTGATGAGACAAGGAAATAAGTAGGAATTTTATAAGTTAAAATAAAAAATGCCTGTGACCTAGGGAGATACAGCCAGGAAGCATCTTGTAACTTTCTTTTTCTTTCTCCTTTCTGAGCTATAGAAGTGTAGCAGCTCTGAGCTGCCCTGGCCCTGTCTGTCTCTAGACACTTTTTCTTTTCCCAGAGTGGCTGCCCTGAGCTGCTGTCTGGGCCTGAGGAGACCCCCAGAGTCCACAGCACTGGGGCAAACACATTATAGTTATGTGAACTTCTTATGACCTGAGAGGTTAACACCTGGAAGGATCACCCTCGGGGAGATAGATTCCTGCTGTCCCTCTGGGGGAGGAGACCCAAAAACAGAATTCAGAATGGTTAGAAGAAACAGCTGTACCAAGCATCTGGTGTGGACTGCACAGGGCTGCTTTTGGGATCTTCACAGAAGGGTTTGCCTCTTGTGATGGGGATGATGGCCTTTATATGGCCCATACCCTTGAAGGACCCTTGGTGGCATCAGAGACCTCCAAAGGGAGGAGTGAGATGGGGGCCGGGGAGAGACTTGAGGCCCCTCATCCTTTTCAAAATAAAATTTCCGGGGAAGGGCCCCTGGGTGGCTCAGTCAGTTAAGCACCTGACTCTTGATTTTGGCTCAAGTCATGATCTCAGGGTTGTGAGATCAAGCCCCATGTTGGGCTCCACGCTGGGCATGGAGCCTGCTTAATATTCTCTCTCTCTCTCCCTCTCTCTGCCTCTCTCCCCCTCTTAAAAAAAATAATAAAGTTTACATAGACTTTATTTTTAGAACAGTTTTATGTTGACAGCAAAATTGAAAGGAAGGTTCAGGGAGTCCCCATTTCCTTCTGCCCCCACACGCGCACAGCCTCCCGCCATCAACGTCCTCCTCCAGAGTGGGACATTGTCACAAATGATGAACCTCCACAGACACACCCTCATCACTTAGAGCCCAGAGCCGGCATTGGGGTCCCCTTTTGGGGGCGGACATTCTGTGGGTTTGGACGAACTTACAGTGACAGGTAGCCACCACTACGGTATCATAAACAGCTGTTTCTCTACCTTAAAAATTCTCTGTCCTCCTCTCCTCACTGCTCCCTCCCTCTACCCCCCACAACCACTGATTTTCTTACTGTCTCTACAGTTTTACCTTTCCCTTTATCCCTTTCTAACCAGAGCAGATCTGGGTCTTTTTTTTTTTTTAAGTGTATTTATTATTTATTTAAGTGATCTCTGTGCTCAACGTGGGGCTCAAACTCTTGACCCCTAAATCAGAGTCCCGCACTCTTCCAACTGAACCAGCCAGGCACCCCATGAGAGCAGATCTGTTTCCTGTACTGGGTGTTTGTTTAAGGTTTCATTTCGAGACTAGGTTATGATGCTTAAACAGAAAAAAAAAAAAAGGTTTTATGTTAATGGGCAGTATCTTGACCTCCTTCCTTACTAGCTATGTGACCCTTGGCAAGTCACTTCACCTCTCTGAAACTCAACTTCTCATCCATAAAATGGGGCTAATGAGGGCTGCGTCCCATGAATACTAATGTGTCTGTGCAGTGCCTGGCACACAGTAGGGCTCAACCAGGGGGAATGACCTCTTTCTGCATCTCACGCTCACTTTCCACATTTAAATGGTTCCCAAGGTCTGCCAGTTTCGTCTCTAGAATTCTAGAATCTCTCTCTCTCCTCTCATCTCATTACAAGTCCTTTCTAGCTTAGACTTGACCTGATTTAATGTGTCTGAAGACAGTGACTGGGCCGCATACCTCTGCTGAAAGTTCTGTAACATAACGAAGCAGGGAGACGTTATTTAGCGGTTTGGAGATGATCGTGGGCAGGAGCCGGCAGGCAGGCTGTTTCCTAGTGCAGTTCTCTGGGGTCCTCCCCCCAGCCCCCCAGGGCCCATTGACAAACCACTAGGAGACCTTGCGGTCCCTCTGAGTCCCAGGAGTTATCCCGGTGATGGCATTTAGAGCCCCACTTCCAAGTTGCTTTCTTTCTTCCTTTTTTTTTTTTTTAAGATTTTATTTATTTATTTGACAGACAGAGATGACAAGTAGACAGAGAGGCAGGCAGAGAGAGAGGAAGGGATCATGACCTGAGCTGAAGGCAGAGGCATTTCCCCGACTGAGCCACCCAGGTGCCCTGAAAGAAAATTTCTGAGGAGGAACCTCACCTCCCAGAATTGGTGACGTGTCACCACGTGGAACAGAGGACACAGGGAGATGCAGGCTTAGGGACTATGGTATGAGCCAATTCAGTCTGTGGCCTTTGTGGGACACACGAGTGTAAGCATCAATGTCGCCTCTAAGCTTCCGCAAGTCCCGGGTGGGCAGGTGGCTTTGATCCATCCCCAGCTGATTTTCCCAGGTCTACTTCTCCCCGGTCTATACCCATTTCCTCTCATTTTCCATTTCTTGGGTAATTCGCTCTCACTCATGTCCTATTTACAAGACAATTCTTGTATGAGCTGGCATCTAGTGTGATGTTTTTTTCTATGCAAGTGCCGAGCATTTACATCTGAACTATTATTGGCTTATCATTTAGGTAAGTTGATTAGCTCTTGGTGTTTGGATGCATGTATGAATACATATTACAAATATTATGAGAGAATTTACCTTACTAGTGATAAGATCATAGAATCCTTAGAGAAGGAAAATTACAGATCATATAATCCAATGCCCTCAAGATATCAAGTAACTTAACATGCATTAATTGAGCACCTTCTGTGTGTATATGCAGACATACAGAAAGAGAGAGAGAATGAATGTAAAATGTTAACATTTGGAGACTTTCAGTGAAGAATGTATAAAAATTCTTTGCACTTTTTTAAAACTTCTAATTTTTTTAAAATTAAATTTTCTAAGTTTTTTTTTGAATTAAAAATAAAAGAAGTAGGTGCTTGGGTGGCTCAGTCAGTTAAGCATCTGCCTTCAGCTCAGGTCATGATCCCAGGATCCGTGGATCAAGTCCCACATTGGGCTCCCTGCTCGGCGGGGAGTCTGCTTCTCCCTCTGCCTGTGGCTCCCCCTGCTTGCACTCGTGCTCTCTCTCTCTCTCTCTCTCTCGCCTGCACTCTCTCTCTCTCTTCCAAACAAATAAAATTTTTAAAAATAAATAAATAAAAAGTTAATACATGCCACTTTTCATCTTAAGAACTGAGAAGGGGTGTGGTGATGGGGTGTGTTAATGATAGGAAGCAGCAAACCTCAACAGTGTTTCTAAGAAATTGGTGATCGGACAGCTGGATTCTATATACTCAGCTCAACTTCTCAAACGTCTTGAGAAACAATCTTTTTGGTTTTTTTCCTAGATGAATAGACATATAGTTGAATAAATCAGGTCAGAAAATGAAAAGATCCTCTACTTGCTGTTATAGTAGTTGTGAATTACGTATAAATCTCAGCCCAGAAGGAATTAATTTGACTAACGTAGATGTAAAATCAAAATTGATAGGACTATAATCCCTTGGGGGAATCTGTATTTGTTCTGGATGTTCTTATCAAATGCTTTGGGGACACAGGACACAATATTATCGTTCAGGTACGTGGTGGGCTTGGCAGAGGGTCAGATGGAGGAAAGATACAGCGGTCATGTGCTTGTCTTGCTGGAAGAAGCCCGATGAAAGCCCGAGATACGAACTAGAGGGTTTGGACTGCAGAACAGGGAACCTGACCCCAGGAGCCTCTTACAGATATGTTTACCCGGACTGAGACGCAGATGTGGCCAGATCATGTGGTCCTGATTTGTATCAGGGAACTGAGGGCTTATGGTTGATCCCCTGCCTCAAAGGAAACAGAGAGCACCCCTAATTAGTTGAGGTCTTATTAGAGTCTAATAAGATCTGCTCTAACGGACAGACCCCACTAGGAAGACAGGGGAGGGCTGCTTATTTGAGTATTGAGTGAGTGCTTTCTGTATACGGGGCACAGTGCTAAACAATGGAATAACACAGAACAAGGGAAACAGTCCTTATGAACTGAGGACTGCTGACCAGGGAGTTTTCAAAGAACTCAGTTTCCCCATCTTTAAAAGGGGAAAACCTACCTCCTTCACGTATGAAACCCAAAGATTAAACAAATTGATGTATGCAAAGTGAGCAGAAAACCCTTGGCAGGTGTCGGGCACTCCATAGCTCCTGGTTCCCCCTCTCTCTTTCCTTTGTGGCAAGAGCCTGAGTGGTCCTGGGTTACTCTGGTCTATCACCGGGACAGTTCCATGGCCTCAACTCTTGACCTTCTTGTCTTAACCTAAATGTCCTAAGGATGCCTGAACTTGCCCTCCTGGGGCCCCCTGGCCCCACACCAAAACTGCTCACCCGAGGGCAAACATTTAATTGGTTTGGAAGGCCATGGAGTTTTAAAATGTGAATATATCGGGGCTGCACCAGCGGCTTCAATTTGTAGGTTTCTCCACGATTGTGTTATATCAGGCGGTGTTCGGGTTTATTAACTTTATACGCATTGGATGGAGTCTTTGAAATTGTTGGTTCATGTGTACAGGAATAAATTTTCATGAAATGAACTACAAGCTCTGTTATACAGGACATCTTTAATACAAGAGTAAAATAGCTTTTAAATTACTAGAATGACAGGTTTCTGCTATAAATTTGTAGAGAGGAAGGGGGGAAGGGAAAGAAAGTACAGACAGAGCAAAAAGAAAAAAAGAAAAGAAAGTGGATGTGAAATCACTGTGCTTTCGGTTATGTTCAGGGAGAAATTTTCCCCCTGGAGCCCAGACCTTTCTCCACCCTGCAAAGCCCTGACGAGGTTGCGTTATTTATGCTTAGGAGAAAGTCGGGATGGCAAACCAAGTTCCTCCTGAGCATAAATAAGCCTTGGGAGCTGAAGCCGAGCTAGAAGCTAAATGATAAGGGGCCAAAGTAAGGCTGTGATTGAAGGCAGCCTCCAACAGGCATCTGCTTCAGATAACCGGGCCTGGACAGGGAGGAAATAGGATCTCACAGTCTCTGGGCTGCAAGCAGAGCCCAGAGCCTCCCTGGAGGGAACTGAGGCTCCTCTGGCTGAGCTGTGGACCAGGGGGAGGAGTTCATGCCCATCCCGTCTGTGGTTGAGCTGAGATCACATCGCCAGCTGTCTGCCCGGGAGGAAGGCCACTCACACTGCTCTGTCCTCCGTCCAGCGAATTTCTCCATTTGCTCTGGGCCACAGCGCCATGGGAGATATTTCATAACCGTGTACAGAATGATTCTAGGTCCTCACAAAATCAAAACTCAGGCAAAGTACAGGATCCCACGGAGACCAAGGGGAGGAGCCCTGGAGAATGTCTGCTGGTAGAGAGGAAATGTGTTAAGATGAACCAGAAGCTCCGATTTTTTTTTTTTCAACAAGCATAAAGTTGTACATGATGCTGCTTTACCGGACTGGCAAAGAAGGAAATGAAATTGAAAAGCAAGCTCTTTCAATCTAGGCAGAAAAAAAGAATTTTATTTACATTTGCCCCCCAATTTTCTGTCCTATTCCTTTCCTCTACTTTTTTTCTCTGCCCAGGAATGAATTTTGAATCATCGTTCTGTTATCACTAGGAATCTGTCTAACAGTATTTCTAGGTGTGATGGCGGAGTGAGGACACGCACTCTGCCAGCCATGCTTACCAATCACTGTCCTTATTTCACAATCAAAGCGTTCCCGGTAATCTGTTTCTGCAGAGGAGCAGGTGTGATTGAGGACGTCGTTGGCAATCCCTGATTTTACTTGTTGGAGCCGGGAGTGAAGACTTAACAACCGATTCCAGAACTTTGCGTTTTCACAAGAGTTTGCACGTCTGAAAGCAACCGCATATTATTTAATAACTTAACATCATGCCCTCCCCTTGGATGACCCAAATGAGATTATTACCAGATTGTTTCGGATTACAGATTCTCAGCAGTGGGAGCCGGGCTCGTGCGGTTTCCCGTGTCTGATATTCTGGAATGACTACGCTTTGAAATAGGGAACTCAGGTTTTAACTTTTGGTCTCTTCTTTGTGACATAACGAGCCATGACAATCTCATTTTTCTTGCTATCCTATTTTAGATGTTAAGTTTCCTTCATTGCAAACTCAGGTACGGAGAGATACCACCAAGTTCAGAGTCAGCAAGCAGTAGACCCTACTCACAACTATCCTTGAAACAGCAAGAGCAGAACCTAGAAGCTGAGACTGTGGGGGACCAGGCTGTGTTTATAAGACTGAGCTGACCTGGATTGGATTTCTTAACTTAGTCACCCAGGGAGGGGTTTTAGGGACTCTAGGCACTCCCTGGGTTGCCGTGTTTGGACATTTTGGGGGTAGAGCACTTTATGCTACTTACTCAGATGCCCAAAGCAGTTTACGTTGCCCAGGCTGGGGGAACAAAAAAAAAAAGGTAAAAGGGTAAAAGCACATTTCCAGGTTTTATTTATTTTTCTGCCTCCAGCAGGTTGAGAAGACAAGGTACATGAGGGCAGCTAAGGCAATGTGCAAATGCTGTTTACCCAGATCCATTTCCTCCCTTCTTTCTGCTAACAGAACCCAGATTTTACTCACAGGACAGTGTGCCCAGCCTGAGAGGATGATTCATCAAGTTTCAAAACTGATCATGACAATCTCATCTCCTCTCACTAGATAGTTGCCCAGTTTCCCTGGTAGCGTTGGGGGCACGCATTCCATTTCTTGCCAAATGCAAGGGGGAGTCTTTAGGGAAACTTCTAGGGAGTTTTTGCTTTCTTGAGACAGTAGTGGTGGACTCAGTTGTGGCTGCTCCCTCTTCCTGCCTGGAATTTGCACGTGGTACTTGGAACAGCAGCAGCCATCTTGCAACCATGTGATGCATGGTGGGTGGAAGGCAAAGTGGAAAGGCAGAAAGACTGAGTTCTTTTTTTTTTTTTTTTAAAGATTTTATTTATTTATTTGACAGATAGAGATCACAAGCAGGCAGAGAGAGAGGTAGAAGCAGGCTCCCCACCGAGCAGAGAGCCCGATGCGGGGCTCGATCCCAGGACCCTGGGATCATGACCTGAGCCGAAGGCAGAGGCTTTAACCCACTGAGCCACCCAGGTGCCCCGAAAGACTGAGTTCTTAATGACATTGCTAAACTGGCAGACTCATCCCGATAGGAACTGATTCTGAGTTTCCTGTTAGGTAAACAATAGATGTTTTTATGGCTTAGTGGAGGGTTTCTGCTTCTTGCAGCCAAAATGTACTTTCGTGGATACTGTGAATAATCTCTTCAGCTTCAAATACAATCAACTGATTCTGTCTTTTCAGAACATACCAAAAGCATCTAGATGATGTTTTCATTGGATGACACTACCCCTATTATTATGCTAAACATACATGTAGGAAATGTTTGGGAAGAATGAGGAGTGAAAACTAGTAGTCCTCTGAACCAATAGTATTGTTTCTGATAAAAAGGTTAATGCAGGGGCGCCTGGGTGGCTCAGTGGTTTAAGCCTCTGCCTTCGGCTCAGGTCATGATCTCAGGGTCCTGGGGTTGAGAACCACATGGGGAATCTTTGCTTGGCAGGGAGCCTGCTTCCCTCTCCTCTCTCCTGCCTCTCTGCCTACTTGTGATCTCGCTCTCTCAGTCAAATAAATAAATAAAATCTTAAAAAAAAAAAGGTTAGTGGATTTTACCTTATTTTTGGTTAATAATACTTAAATCAATGAATAGAAATAATTATAGGCAAAGAGATATAGTTAATTAATGTGATTAATTAATTTTAACTTTACATGCTTTTCTGCTCTGAACATTACTATCCCCATAAATTTTTGTGCTATTTCATCCCATTGCTTACATACTGACATAAAACACTAACCCACTCATTAAAGATTAGATTTTTGTGTTTTCACATGTTATTTGTACTCAAAGCCATTTTGATGTGTAACTCACTTGGAAAATTTGAGGAAGGAGAAAGCATATTCTCCTCTAGTAAATTTTGTCACATGTATTTATTTCTATGCTATTTATACAAACCCATCTATTACTTCATCCCTACCTGTATCTGTATATATTTGTGGATTTTTGTGTTTTTTTAAAGCTTTGTCTGGAGTACACCAAAGGCGAAAGGACTGGAAGTTTATCAGTTAGCTCTGGCTGTGTAACAAAGTCCTTCAAAACTCAGTAGTTTGAACAGCAATGATGTCACCCCTCCTGTGTCTGCAGCTTGGTGGGTCCAGCCTATGCCTGACTGGGTTTGGCTCCAAGCTCAAGGCTGGATCTGCGTCTGCTCCACATTTCTTGGACTGGCGGGCTGGCTGGGACATGTTTTTCCCATGGCAATGACACAGTGCCAGATGCTAGAAGGCGAGCCCAAATACACATTGCAAGCCTTTGCTTGTATCACATCCACAAACATGTCGTTGGCCAACCCGAGTCACAGGGCCAAACCAACATCCACGGTGTAGGAAGGGGACGTGAGTGCTGGGCTGCATAGTCACGGGGCAAAGTGTGCAGCAGGAGAGGGCAGAGAAGAGCTGCGGAAACAATGCCGCCCTGTAGGGGAAGGGAATTGGGAACAGGAACAGCCTCTGATGTTGTTCTGCACAGTTCCTAGAACCCAACAGGACAGGGCGGAGAATTAAAGGAATTATCTTAGGCCAAGAGATGCCCAGCACTCCTGGTGTGGGAGATAGCGTTGCTCATACGGAACATGATTTAGGCTATGCTTACGAGAATGATCTTGACAGTGCTTTTGAAAAGATCACCATCCCCCATTGTCCTAGTCATACACCTTTCCAGAGCTGGCCTTGTGTTTCCGTGGAGAGAAACGTTATTTTATCGTCATTATTATGTCATTGTACTGTGGGATTATTGAGAGCTTGTATTTATAAGATCCCTAATGTGCTAATGACCCGTATTTCTATTTATTTGACAGAGAGAGCGAGATCACAAGTAGGCAGAGAGGCAGGCAGAGAGAGAGGGGGAAGCAGGCTCCCCCCTGAGCAGAGAGCCTGATGCGGGGCTCGATCCCAGGACCCTGGGATCATGACCCGAGCCGAAGGCAGATGCTTAACCCACTGAGCCACCCAGGCGCCCATGATCTGTATTTCTAGCAACAGTAGCTAAAATAATAGCCATATTCTTCACGTACATTCTTTTGTTTAAGTCTTCGCCACAACCTTATGAAGTAGCAATTGTCTATTCTTCCATTTCACAGAGAAGGAAGTTGAGTCCGGGGGTAGATAACCTGCTAAGAGCACAGCTCCCAGGGCCAGCCCTTGAACCTGGTTAGGCGCCGTTAGCGCTCACGTGCTTAGCAGGACACACGGCTGCTCCTGGCACGTCTCGTGCCCTTTTTCTAGCCCAGGCTGGAACGCGAAGCCGCAGCAGCCAAACTGATATCGTGAAACATAATGTTGTGAAATAAAACAAATTATGCATCTGTACTTCATTTTTGTGTGTTGTCATATAGCAAATTGCCTGTCGAAATTGCTTCTGAGCACTGTATCCTGAGGATTTAGGTTGATTGCTAGCAAGAGAATGCATTGTACAAAACAAATGTGAATTTTTCAATGCTCACTCCGAGCTCTCTCATGTAATGGGGCTGTGATTGTCACTGGCCTCATTGGCTTCTCAAACCAGTGTGGCCTGGGCCATCCTTGTTCACAGTGGCCTGGCAGCCTCAAGTCTTGTGCCCAGTCACCTGCTGCCTCCCTGCACTGCGGGTCCTAGCCCCAGCGTCCCTTGCTCCCCTGTGGACCACTGAGGAGCCTGCGGGTGGTCTTCATGTCCCTTTGGTGCTTAAAAGACTTTCATTTTTGGTCTCCTTGATTCTCTATTATGTTCTGCATACTTTTCTGAAGCCCGGTGTTAGCTCAGCACACGGAGCAACATTTGAAGAGCGGCTCCAGAATTCATATCCTCAAAAAGCCTCTTTCTGGATTGGATTTTGCTGTTCCATTTTCAAACTCATCCTTTGTTCATTGATCTGAACAAAATGAGTCTCTGGACTTTGAAATGATTTCAACAGTTATTTGAGTGGTCGTCCTTTTCGTTTGTTCTAAGCTATACAAATTCCTTTAAAAAGGGTGTTCTTAAAAAAAAATACTTGTGGTATAAACGGGAAATAGTCAAGCACACCCTTTAAGCCCCAAAATGTTTTCACATGACCCACAAGTCAACAGTTATTCCTTCAACCAGTATGTATTTTTGATTCTTCAACAAGAATGGGATAATTTGGGGGCACTTGGATGACTCAGATGGTAGGGCGTCTGCCTTGGGCTCAGGTCGTGATCTCCAGGTCCTGGGATGGTGCCCCGCATCGGGCTCCCAGCTCAGCGGGGAGTCTGCTTCTCCCTCTGTCTCTCCCCCTGCTTTTGCTCTCTTATTTCTCTCTCTCTCTCTCTCTCAAATGAATAAATTAAAAAATCTTAAAAAAAAATAATGGCATGATTTGGGGGTACTTTGGGGATGACTAATGGAAATGAGAGGGTGATCGAGTCCCCTAGGAGGTGTGCGATTCAAATTATTTTTATTTATTTAAGTTTTTAAAGATTTTATTTTTAAGTAATCTCTACACCCAACATGGGGCTTGACGTCACAACGGTGTGCCGGTGTCCCTTCATTGGCGGACAGGGCGGCTTCCTTCGACACCAGCCCCGCCATCCTGCTGTCCAGAGGAAGAGCTTTGTCACCATTTAGGAGACTGGGTTCACGAAGGCCATTTCAAAAGAAGGTTTTCAAAGAGAATTTGGACACTGGCTGGAATAAATGATTCCTTCTCCAAGTGGACCGCTAGGTGGTTGAGAGCATAGACATTCTGGCATATTTATTCAAGGACTCGTATAGTTATTTTGTTGGACTTCCTGGTGACTGATATACTTAGTAGTGACTTCCGGGAAGTGACTATCATTTTGATGACATGTCACGTCAGGGGACAGATATATGACTTATTTGGAGAAATCCAAACCTAGAGACCGAAGGAGATTATGGTTAGATTAGAGCAGGAGGTGGAGAATGACCCCGTTATGAAGGAGAGTCCAAGTTGGAAAGAGAAGCCTGCTGTCCCCGTCTGACAAAGGGCGGTAATGGGACAGCCTGTGCTGTTCGTGCCCGGGGTGTGGCTTGCAAGACTGGTGGTGTTCACAGGAGAAGTGAGAGTCCCAGAACAGGACTACCAAAGGCCCAGCCCTGGCCCAGGGCTTCTTTTGCCAACCAGCCTTGCGATATTCTTTTCACGGTGGATTTGCAAATAAGTTCTCTGAAAACCGAGCCAAGTAAAGAAGACGTGGGAAATGTGGGTTTGGCTCTGGAGTTTGTGACTGTAATAGAGTAATTCTACTAAGGAGACTACATTTCTTTGTAGCAACTTTAAAATCTTTACCTAGAAAAGAAAGTAAAAATGCAATTTGTTCTATTTTTTTTTAAAGATTTTCTTTATTCTTTTGACAGAGAGAGAGAGAGAGAGTATGAGTGGGGGGAGGTAGGCAGAGGGAGAAGCAGACTCCCTGGTGAGCTGGGAGCCCAATGCAGGACTCGATTCCAGGACCCTGAGATCATGATCTGAGCCAAAGGCAGATGCTTAATGAACTGAGCCACCCAGGCGCCCCGCTATTTGTTCTAAAATGCCCACTAATGGGATAAGTTGAATAACTATAGCATGTCCATAATGTAGAATGTTAATCAGACATTAAAAGTCATGTTTTTGGCAAAGCTATGCTATGTATTGTCCCCTATGTATGTATATTATATGTAAAATGTCTAAAACTTATATGGGGGGACGCCTGGGTGGCTCAGTTGGTTAAGCGGCTGCCTTCGGCTCAGGTCATGATCCCAGCGTCCTGGGATCAAGTCCCACATCGGGCTCCTTGCTCGGCAGGGAGCCTGCTTCTCCCTCTGCCTTTGCCTGCCACTCTGTCTGCCTGTGCTTGCTCTCTCGCTCTCTCTCTCTCTGACAAATAAATAAAATTAAAAAAAAAAAAGATTTTAAAACTTATATGGGAACCACAAACACCACATTTAAACCAACGTGCTACATCTGGAGAGAGAGAAGGGAACATGGGGTTGAGGAGTGTGCAAATGGAGTTTATTAATCTGTAATGTTTATTTCTTCAGCTGGGTGGTGGATCCATGGGTGTTCACCATATGAGTTTCTATGTTTTGGTATGCTTGAATTATTTCATAATTTATAAATCATGTTTTCAAACTCTAACCACACGATACTGTTATGATAAGATATTAAGTGAAGAATCAATTAGGTTTTAAGATATATATACAGTATGATCTCAATTTTGTTTTAAAATATTATTTATATACATATATGTATATATGTATATATGTATACATACATATATGAATAGAAAAAAGTACAAGAGACTTTCTCTGTTGATTTTTATCTTTTTTTTTTAATGATTTCATTTACTTGACAGAGAGAGATCACAAGCAGGCAGAGAGGCAGGCAGAGAGAGAGGAGGAAGCAGGCTCCGCATGGAGCAGAGAGCCCGATGTGGGCTCGATCCCAGGACGCTGGGATCATGACCTGAGCCGAAGGCAGAGGCTTTAACCCACTGAGCCACCCAGGCGCCCTATCTTCTTAATTATATTTTGACATCATCTGAATGTTTTATAATCATATATTATATCTAGGAAATGGTATTTAGTATTTTAAAATACTAAATAGATAAGGTCTCTGACAATGAAGAAGTGAGTCATACAGTTTCACTTTCTAAAGTATGTACATATAAGACAGGGCACCTGTTGGCTTAGTTGGAAGAGCTGGCAACTCTTGATCTTGAGGCTGTGAGTTCGAGCTCCTTGTTGGGTGTAGAGATTACTTAAAAATAAAATCTTAGGGGCACATGGGTGGCTCAGTCAGTTAAGCATCTGCCTTTGGCTCAAAAATAAATAAATAAAATTTTAAAAATTGGTAAAAAATTAAGTAAAATTTAAAAATGATGTAAGTAATACATGAATGCATTCTTTCTTAAAAAAATATTTATTTGAGAGAGAGAGAGAGAGCAAGAGCAGGGGGAGGGGGAGAGGAAGAGGAAGGGACAGACACTCTGCTGACCAGGGAGCCCGATATGTGGGGCTGGATCCGAGGACCCTGAGATCATTGCCTGAGCTGAAACCAAGAGCTGACTGAGCCACCCAGGAGCCCGTTGGGAGATTCTTAAATATCAGTGTATGTTGGTTGACTTCATGTTTTTAATACAAAAACTTTTAAAATAAACTTGATCTAATTCACTTAATCTCATTCATTTCAATAGTGGCACAATATTTATAATATATATAAACATATATATATAAAAGCTGTATCACCATTCATTTAACTCTATCCTTAATGATGGATATTAAGCTGTTTGCTAATTTTTTTTCTATTATAAACAGTGTTTCAGTGACTATCCTTACCTTTATGTGCGTACACAAGAATTTTTGCAGGAAAGATTCCTGCCTGGAGTCTCTAGGGCAGAGGTCCCACATTTATTCGTTAATGAGAGAAACTGCCACACTGCCTTCCTCAGAGATTGGTCACTTAACACTCCCAGCAGAAATGAGTCCAGTTTCCTCAGATTCTTGTATTTCAACGAGTGTTATATTTTGAAAAACACAAGTTTATCAAGAACGTTTGGCTGATTTCTTGAATGAGTGTGTATTCCTTTTACAATAAGAAAAAAAAGTTTTGAAATAAAATCAGGGCGCTTGGCTGGCTCAGTCAGAAGAGGGGGTGACTCTTGATCTTGGGATTGTGAATTCAAGCCCCACGTCAGGTGCGGAGATGACTTAAAAAAATTGTAAAAAAAAATTAAATAAGAGTTGCTTTTCAAGACTAGAAGCAAACGTACCGAAATGGTGAAAGTCGTTCTCTTTGGAAGAGAGGCTATGGGAAATGTTCATTTCTTTAATAATCTGAAGCAAAAAAGACAGTTAATTAAAACAAGAATGTTGACATTCACACATAAATGTTACAATACAGAGAGAGAGGGAGAAAGCTACTGGAAAGAATTCTATTCTATAAAATTGGTTCATTTATACTGCAAAGCAGAGTTGGCTGGGGCATTTGGTATACAAAAACAGTTATCTGGAGTAGACATTAGAGTGGATTCTCTAAAAAGACATTATTAAAGCACATGTATTTATTATGGTCTGAAAGTAGTAGTGACTTAACACCATCGGAAAAAATTGAGTAATCTCATTTTCAGCTAGAATCCAGCCTATGTTACAAGGACCTTAGTTTACAAAATAATATGATTGTTGAGAAATACTAACATTATAGGGGAAGTGAATGTCTTTTTACTGAGTTTCTGCCAGGGTGTGTTGACTGTTATATGCTACTTTCTTTTGCGTTTGTAACATACGTTGAGTAATTGATCATTCTTTTAAGATTATCCTAGGATGATCACGGTATGAAAGTATTCAAAAAGTGATTTATAGGTCCATTTCCAGTGCAATGTTCTTCTTCTTCTTCTTCTTTTTTTTTTTTTAGATTTTATTTATTTATTTGACAGAGAGAGGTGGAATGGCAGGCAGAGGGAGAAGCAGGCTCCCCACTGAACAGGGAGCCCCACGCAGGGCTTGGTCCCAGGACCCTAAGTTCATAACCCGGGAGGAAAACAGACGCTTAACCGACTGAGCCATCAGGTGCCCCATAAAACGGCTGCTTCTTAAACATATGGTTCCCGGCTGACATTTCATCACTGCTACGGTTTTTTTCTTCCCAAAAGATTATACACCACGTTGATAAATTTCATCAGTGGGAAAATATTTTCTCCTCAAGTTAGAAATGAGTTTCTGCAGTTGGAAACCTTCCTTATATTAAAAATATCGAATTGGAACATGCTCTTCTTTTAATGGTAGGAATGAGTCTTGAACCAACAGTCAGAACACCACAATTGTTTGCAGTTGCAAAGCTACGTGACAACAGATTGTCCTGCAACTTGTCTAAAACAAAAGTCCGTCCAGCCTGGTGTCCTCTTCCAGCGAAGGGCGGAGGCCCTCTGCCCACTGGTCCCCAGGTGTGGGAGGACGCAGGGTGGTAGGGAGAGAACCTTTCAGCTCAGACTCACTGTGGACGTACCACGAGGAGAGCACCGGCCTGGACTTTGAACAGCAGGACGGAACTTGGGACCCTGGCATCACACCCTGAGCTGAAGGCAGATGCCCAACCGACTGAGCCACCCAGGTGTCCAAGTTTTTTAAGATTTTAAAAAAATTTATTTATTTGAGAGAGAGAGAGGAGGAGGAGAGGGAGAGGGAAAAGCAGCCTCTGTGCTGAGCAGAGCTCATCCTCACGACCCTGAGATCATGACCTGAGCCAAAACCAAGAGTCTAACACTTAACCGACTGAGCCACCCAGGCGCCCCTCTTCTTTCTTTCTTGAGAAATACTTCTCTGTGTTGTCCCCGCCAACTCCTTCTGTATTCTTGATCTGGTACAAGCAGGGCAAGGACCAAAGCAAGCATTAAGTAAATGTCTTTTGAATGAATAAATGATCATGTATGGCTCAGACGTTTAAACGTTTATGCTAACATTTAAAATAAACGCTTTTATGTTTATCTAATTATACTGTATTTTGGGGTAATGAGTTCCTTAAGCTTGTTACTTACCAAATGAAGTAATTCTTAATTGTTTTCAATATATATTGTAGAGAATGCAAGCAGTACTTTTTAATGGAGACATCTTGGGATTCATTGAAAAACAAAACAAAACAAAACCTGGATTCGGTCTCTCCAGATTGCATGTGTTTCCAGAGAGTTTGAACTCCTGATGTGCTTCTCAACCTTCATGTCTCCAACCTGAAGAGTTCAGATCTATTGTCTGTATTTGGTGGAGTCTCTTCTCTTTTCCTCACCAGGCTCTGCCTCCCTCTCACTCTCTCTTAATCCTTCCAGGTGTGGTCATGAAAATGCTTCCTGCATTTCCTTTTTTTTTTTTTAAACTTCTTAATTTTTAATTTTTTATTAACATATAATGTATTATTAGCCCCAGGGGTACAGGTCT
The DNA here is from genome assembly GCA_004024625.1 of Mellivora capensis. Lineage (NCBI taxonomy): Eukaryota > Metazoa > Chordata > Mammalia > Carnivora > Mustelidae > Mellivora > Mellivora capensis. The sequence continues at coordinate 28,598 of PISX010005791.1, read as the reverse complement.
GTGAATCATCAGGCTTACACACTTCACAGCACTCACCATAGCACACACCCTCCCCAATGTCCATAACCCCACCACCCTCTCCCTACCCCCGCCCCCCCCAACCCTCAGTTTGTTTTGTGAGATTAAGAGTCTCTTATGGTTTGTCTCCCTCCCGATCCCGTCTTGTTTCATTTTTTCCTTCCCTGTCCCCCAAACCTCCCACTTTGCCTCTCAACTTCCTCATATCAGGGAGATCATATGACAGTTGTCTTTCTCTGATTGACTTATTTCACTCAGCATAATACCCTCTAGTTCCATCCACGTCGTCGCAAATGGCAAGATTTCATTTCTTTTGATGGCGCTGCATTTCCTTTTGTGGACATCTCAGAGATTTTTGGTTTTGCTTTTAAGGATTTTTTTTGTGTTTGGCTTTGGGAACAGCCCTAAACAAAATTCCATACTGCCTGAGCATTTCATAGAGCCAAGAGACAATACAATATGCCACCAAATTAGGGAAAACCACATAGAAAAGATTCTATATTTCCTTAGCTACTGGGTCAGATCTGTGAAAAGGAGGCATAGATTCAGGGGATTTTAGAACAAAAAATATTTCATATAACTCATTCACTCATTCTTTTGTTCGCTGATTCACTAATTCATTAAGTCCTTTATCCAGTCGATCGTTACCAGGCACAGCCCGTACACAAGACACAGCATTAAGTACAGCGAAGTCCACAGAGACGAATGTAAGAGGTTCCCTGTCATTAATAAGTAGAACATTATCTGGAATTGAATTTGAACTAGTGTGTAACTGGTAGTGAGATATTTGAACCACCTAAAAGAAGGATAAAGAGTTTTGTGATAAGAGTTTATATTCTTGGGGGCGCCTGGGTGGCTCAGTGGGTTAAGCCTCTGCCTTTGGCTCAGGTCATGCATGGTCTCAGGGTCCTGGGATGGAGCCCCACATTGGGCTCTCTGCTCAGCAGGGAGCCTGCTTCCCCTGCTCTCTGTCTACTTGTGATCTCTCTCTCTGTCAAATAAATAAATAAAATTTAAAAAAATCTTTTAAAAAGTTTATATCTTGAATTATGCAAAGATATCTCTGAACAGATTTTCATCTCACAGATTGTATTGGGCTTTGCTTGTAAGTTTGATGGTAAGACAAATACTGTTTTGTTGCCTTTTAGGCCCTAAGACTTCATTTTCAAACAACTGCCTTTCCAACTGCCTTTCCTGAGGCTTTTGTTGATGGCGCAGACGTCTTCTTTCAATGCATGGAGGGTTTATTTTATCCCTAAGTAAGTGGTCTTCAACTTGCCTTATGAGCAAATATTTTTCTAGAAATAGGATCTTTTTGTAGAAAAGATGTCCAAACAAGTTCTCCTAGCTTCATTCCTCTGAGTGATCACCGCTTCCTTTTTTAAGAAAGAAAGCAATTTATATAGAATTTATATATTCTGATAGTCTTGCTTTTAAACTGTGCTATCCAGTGGTTTTTAGGGTGTTTACAGAGTCGTACAACCATCACCATGATCTAACTTTAGAACAGCTTTGTCATCCCCCCAAAGACCTTGTACAATTTAGGGGCCACTGCCCCCTTCCTCCCTTTTCCCCTCCAGCCCCAGGCAATGGGGCTTACAGATTTACTCTGTGTGTCTCTAGATTCGCACCTTCTAAACATCTCATGGAACTGGAACCACACAATATGTGGCCTTTTCTGTCTAGCTCCTTTCCCTTACCACGACGTTCTGGAGTTTCACCCTTGTTGTAGCTTGTGTTGAAACCACATTCTTATTCGTTGTCGGGTAACCCTTGATTGTATGCATGTATCGCCTTTTGTTTATCCATTCATCAGTTGACAGACATTTGGATTGTCTTCACATTTTGGCCTATTTTCACCATTCAATATTGTGAATATTGCTGCTATGAACGTTCACGTACAAGCTCTTGTGTTGTTATGTTTTCATTTCTCTTGGATATATTCCTAGGAGTGGAACTGCTGGTTCATAGGGTGACTCCGTCCATCATTTTCCATAACTGCCAGACTGGTTTCCATGGTGGCTATACCATTTAACTCTTCACCTGTAAAGTAGGAGTTTTTCAATTTCTCTACATCCTTGCTAACACTTGCTATTGTCTGTCTTTTTGATTGTAGCCATCCTAGAGGGCGTGAAATGGTTCCTCAGTGTGATTTTGACTTGCATTTCCTTGATGACTAATGATGGTAAGCTTCTTTTCACGTGCTTATTAGCCATTCACAGATCTTCTTTGCAGAAATGTCTATTCAAATTCTTTATCCATTTCTAATGGAATATTTGTCTTTTTGGTGTTAAGTTGTTAGAGTTCTTTATGTATCCTGGATATATCTCTTCTTTCTTGATGAACTATTTTCTTTTATAGATTTTTAAATTTATTCATTGGAGAGGGAGAGAGAGACTGAGAGAGAGAGAGAGAGAGGGCGTGTGAGTGAGCATGAGCAGGGGGAAGAGGCAGAGGGAGACTCAGACTCCCCATTGAGCAGGGAGCCTCGGACCTTGAGATCATGATGCAAGCAGAAGGCAGACATTCAACCTACTGAGCCATCCAGATGTCCTTGATGAGCTATTTTCAAGTGACTTTCAGGGCATTACACTCTTGTTTTCTTCCTTCTTCATGGTTTGTCTGCTTCAGTCTTCTTTGCTGGTTCTTTCTCTTCTCCCTGATCTTTTTTTTTTTTTTCTCCCCCCCCCCCAACTTACTGTTGAAGTATAACATTGAAACAGAAATGGTTTAAATGAGTTTTCATAAGGGGAATGAACTTGTTTAACCAGCACCCCAGAACAGAAATTCTGTTCTCTCTGGTCTCTACCCTTGCCAAGGATAACCAATTGCTCTGATTTCTAACATCAAAGGTAAGTTTTGCCTGTTAAGGAACTTTAAACAAAACCGTGGTACATATTCTTTCTTGTTTGATGTTGTTCGCTCAGAATTATGTTGATCAGAGTTATTCATGTTAGAGCGGGTAGCTGCAGACTGCTCATTTGCATCGGCGTAGGACATCCCATTATATACATTTACCACAATTTATTCATTCTGCTGTTGATGGGCATTTGGATAGTCTCCAAATTTGTAGCCATTAGTATTAGTGCTCTTAAGAACATTCGGGTATGTGTCTTTTGGTAAATATGCACACATTCCTACCGATGTCCATATACACGTATGGCTAGATCCATACCTAGGAGAACGACTAGGCATAGAGTCTTCAATATTTGTTCAAGTTCATCTCTTCTCCATCTCCCAAAGTGGTTATACCAATTTTTACTCCTTCTTGGAGGAGGCGATCAAGAGGACATGAATGTGGTTGACTTGAAAGCTGGATTTGGCAGTTGGGAGGTTCCTCCATCCCTCCCACCCTTGGAATTGACGCTCCACCCATGGTTCCCGCAGTGGGAGCTGTTCTGAGGCAGCCTTGAGAGAGTAGGATGTTAGGAACACCATCTGGACAACACAGGTGCTGAGCCCCGTGAAGGGCTCTATATGAACTTTTAAGATTCTGGCAGGTGGAGCCAGAGATCTGTGGTTCAAGATGAGCCTTGTATGTAAATTCCCTTGTTTATTAGACTTGCCACCCACCAATCAGGACTGGTCTGCTTCTTTCTTTCTTTCTTTCTTTTTTTTTTTTTTAAAGATTTTATTTATTTATTTGACAGACAGAGGTCATAAGTAGGTGGAGAGGCAGGCAGAGAGAGAGGAGGAAGCAGGCTCCCTGCTGAGCAGATGCGGGGCTGGATCCCAGGCGCCCCTGGTCTCTCCCTCCCCTCTGAGTACAGGGTCTAGTTTGTGAACCAACTCTCCAGTTAGCAGGATAGTACGCATTTTGGTCATTCCACATCTTTGCCAACATTCGATATCTTCTGGTTTTTTTTTGTTTGTTTGTTTTAGCCATTCTAGTAGATATATAGTAGTATTTATTATATTATAGTTTTATTTGCATTTCTTGGGTAACTAGTGAAATTTAGTACCTCTTTATGTGTTTATTGGAATTCTGTGTATCTACTCTTTTGGGGTGCCCATTTAAAGTGTTGTGTTGGTGTTTTTTGGATCATTTCCTAATATTTTGGCTTTTTTAGAAGTTGTTTTGTGGAAGCTCTTTATATGATGACTGTTTTTTTGTCAGATGGGAGTATGATGGATTTCTTCTAATCTTTGGCCTGCCCTTTCAGTGTTTCATGGTGTCTTGAATAGAAGTTCCTAATTTTAATTTAGTTCAAAGTATCATTTTTCCCTCTTCCGCTGAATACTTTTTGTGTCTTGCTTAAGCACTTTTTGCCTACTCCAAGATCATAAAGATGTTTCTCTATGTTTTCTTACACATTTAGATCAGTAACCCATCTGGTGTGAGGTAGAGGCCAAGATTTTTTTCCCCGAAACGGTATCTAGTACTGATTATTGGAAAGACTGTCCTTTCCCCACTGCACTGCCGGGTTCACTCTGCCATGAGTCAGGTAACCATATAGGGATGGGTCTGTTCCTGGACTCTGTCTCCCTATTGCCCAATTTGTCCATGTTTGTGCCAGTATCATGGTCTTAATTACCATCACTTTAAAAATCTTGGTTTGATACCTAGTAGTGCTGTTTTCCATCTTCTTTCTTCAAGACTGCCTTGGCTCTTCTTGGCTTTTTGTGTTGCACGTATATTTTAGAATCAACTTGTCAATTTACACATGCACATACACATATGCACACACACGCACACATACATCCGTAAACCCTGCTGGGATTTTGATTGGCATTGTGTTGAGTCTATGCGTCTTTTAAGTCATAAAAATGATAGTCTCTCCACTTACTTGTCTCTTTGTAGTTTCCCCCAATACTGTTTTATAATATTCAGTATATAGGTCTTGCGTATTTGTTGTTCATCAGATTCTTTACTAGGTATTTGACAGCTTTCAAAAGGTAAATGATTTCACTTAAAAAAAAAAAAGAGAGATTTATCTATTTGAGAGAGAGGGAGAGAGCAGGAGCTGGGGTGAGGACAGAGGGAAAGGGAGAGAGAGAATCCCCAGCAGATTCCTTGCTGAGCAAGAAGCCCAACACAGGGCTCTATCCCAGGACCCTGGGATCATGACCTGAGCTGAAGGCAGATGCTTAACCAACTGAGCCACCCAGGTGTCCCCCTAAATGGTTTTACTTTAAACTTAAGTTTAATTTCCTTTTTGTTTATTGCTGGCATAAAGAAATTGATTTTTGTAAACTAGCTTAGTATCCAGGGACCTTGCTAACTTTATAATTAATTAACTTTATATAATTAATCTTGTTTTAATCATTAAATCTGTTATAATCTATTCATTTGACTTGATCAAATTTCTTTTTAAAAGTCTTAAAATGAAATGGTAACATCCTGATCAATTTCGCTGAGTTTGTATTGAGGAACATGAGTAGTGCGATATGGCTGGAATTTAGGGTAGTGGAAGTATGAGGGAAAACCGATATGACAGCTTATTTCATCCAGAGGAAGAGATGAAAGAGACATGGAGAGAGAGAGAGAGAGCTGAGGGGAAAAAAAAGGTGTGAGGCAGTTCTAATTTCAGAAGTGATACTCCATCACTCTCTGGCTGCATTCTGTTGGTTAGAGGTGGATCAGGGTCCCACCCACACTCAAGGGGAGTGGATCACACAGGGGGTGAGTGTCAGGAGGCGGTGATGATTGGGAGTGTTTTTGAGGCTCTGCTTTATCATACCTCCCTTTGGCTTTCTGGAGGTGACTATTTCCACCTTATTCTTAAAAGGGTCAGGCTAATTTAAATCATGATCAAATTATCTTTTTAAAAATTTTTATTTATTATTTTAAAAAGATTTTATTTATTTATTTGTGTGTGTGTAGGGTGGAAAGCAGGAGAAGGTCAGAGGGAGAAGCAGACTCCCTGTGGAGCTGGGAGCCCAATGCGGGACTAGATCCCTGGAGTCTGGGATCATGACCTGAGCTGAAGGCAGTCACTTAAACAACTGAGCCACCTAGGCACCCATGATCAAATTATCTTACAATTCTTTTTCTTTTAATTAAGATTTCTCTGTATCTCCCACATCTCCCCCTGACCAGCCTGGGCTGTTCTCCACCCTGCAGGGTAATGCCACTCTTGTTCTTTTTTTTTTTTTTTTTTTTTAATTATTTATTTATTTATTTGTCAGAGAGAGGGGGAGAGAGAGTGAGCGAGCACAGGCAGACAGAGTGGCAGGCAGAGGCAGAGGGAGAAGCAGGCTCCCTGCCGAGCAAGGAGCCTGATGTGGGACTCGATCCCAGGACGCTGGGATCATGACCTGAGCCGAAGGCAGCTGCTTAACCAACTGAGCCACCCAGGCGTCCCATCACTCTTGTTCTTTATGTGACTCATCAGACCTTCAACTGACGTTCCTCTCTTGGATGAACTCACATCTCTTACCCAAATTTATATCCCATGGCTTTCCATTTGTCCTCCCAAAACTTTTACATTTTTACTTTTGCTCTGTACTCCCTATGCTTAAAACCAAATCAGTTTTTTTTTTTTTAAATCTCGGTTGGGACTGATAAATTATTTAAAAATGACCAAGAAGAATGAATTGATACACAAAATAATTTTTCAGACTGAGTCCCCATTCTCAGTTACCAATTCTCAATCACCAGTGGGTGTCTGTTGCAATCACATGTAAATTTCTACCCGATCTCCCCATGTACCTGCCTTGTGTCCACATACTTTCCTGCTCATGCTCCTGGCAAAGGCCAAGTCCTCCACTGGGGCTCTAGGACCCACCCCTCTTCACCTGTTCAAGGTCCAGAGTCCACCCCTTCTAACACACTCAAGGATGCTGCCAGCAATATTCTTTCATTCCTGAATCATCACTTTTCCCATCTCCACTGGATCTTTCATCAGAATACCAACACAGTATGTTCCTTCTCCTGAAGATCTTAAGAACTTCCTCTTGATTCCACTTATTCTTCCAGCTATATTTTCTCTCCTCTTTTTAGCACAACCCTTGACAGTTATTTGTAACTGCTGTCTCCAGTCTTCTCTCATTCACTCTGGAACCCCCTCCAACCATCCACTGAAACTCTCTCAAGGTCACCATGACCTCCAGATCATGTCACCCAAGAGCCAAGTCTCAATGACCTTGACCTGTTAGCAGCATGTTACCATGTCCCTCCTTGAAACACAATTTCCCTTGACTTCCAGGATTCCCTCTTTGCTGTTTTCACCGGTTACTCCCTCTGTCTTCATGGTCTCCTTTTCAGGTTGGTGTACCGTGAACAACTTCTCTATCTACATGCATTTCCTTGATTTTTAAATGTTGTTTATAAGCTGATGAGCTCTAAACTGATATTCCTAGTCATGACCTCTCCCCTAACTCCACACTTGTATAATGGAGGGACTTATTTATACCAGAAATGGTCTAAAGATGGCATCAAAGTGAAAATATCTGAACTACAGCAGAGATTGAAGACAACTTACCAGAACTTCTCTTACCTGAGCCCTAGGAGTTCCTATCTACTCCCTCCCAAGAACCCAGTCTGGGAGCTGATTGGCCTGGGGTGCCTTGGGCTTCGGGACACTCCAAAACCAATTGTTTAAACAAGCCTATCAGAACCTTCCAGCATTTGGAAACTTAAGCCCCTTTTCTCCTTTCCCCTTTATTAAGCAGGTTATATAAACTTTTACCTCTAGCTGTTCAGGGAGTTTATCTAGGGAAACTCCTGCATGCGTAATAAACTTTTCTCCTGTTACTCTGTTGTCAATTAATTTGCAGGGCCTGGTAACTAGGGCCCAAATTGTTCCAGGAAGAGTTTTCCTCCCAACAAAAACTTACCACCTACTCTGAAAGAGGACTTTACCATCTCCATTTTGACCTCAAACTTCCTAATTAAGTCCTTCTTTCCAGGTTATCTCTTATCTCAGGCGAGACCCTGTGGCAAAGCATCCTCTGATAGGAACGGAAACTAGCCCCTTCCTTCAGCCTTGGAACCAGCAAGATGCAACACCCCCCCCCCCCCCCCCCACCGTGATGGACCCCAAGACAATAATGATGTGACCTTTTCTGCCCACCTGCCTGTATGCACTGACCTTTGTCCCATATTCTCCTTAAATGCACGCAGAAGTATTTTCAACACTTTGGAGACAGTCTTTGAGATGTCAGTCCACTCACTGTCTTCCCTGTGCTGGCTGATGTAGGAAAGACATTAGGCTTTAAAGATGATGGCCAAGAAAGAATTCTTGAGAGATCTTCAGTGGAAAAAGGTGAGTGTTTTAGTAAAACATGAGGACAGGACCCGTGGGCAGAAAGAGCTGCAACAGGGTCCTGAGGAATGGCCCATTATATACTCTCAAGCTGGAAGGAGGTTAGGGAGAGCCTAATTCTCTAAGGAATTTTGGAAGCAAAGTTTCCAGGACCTTGAGGGGGCTAGCTATTATTGGGAAAATATTTTTTTTTTATCTTTTATTATCGTCTGATAAAACCTTAGTCATGAGACCTTTCAGATGTGTATCAGTGGGCCCTAACGCTTGGGATGACGGCCAACACATATCTTGCGGGGGGGGGGGGGTTAGGGATAAAGGAAATTTCTAAAGGAATTTTTATATGTTAAAGTAGACTTACAGGATCCTGGGGGTCAAGCTAAGCTTGCCTTTGGCCTTAGCAAAGTATTAACCTAGAGGCAGTTGAGCCCCTAGAGGCTGTAGGTAGTAAGAAAATTTAGTAATTTTCCTTCTGCCTTTGTTTCCCACATCACTGGCCTCACTGAAATAAATTCCTTTCTCGTTTCACCACTGCTCCTCTCTCTACCTTTGGATTTTGTCAGTGGTGAGTGGCTGAACCTGGTCTGTTGGGGATCCCCCTTGGGCCTGGGGGGCTACGATTTGACATCTCTACTTGGTTGAAAATAGGCATCTCAGACTCACTATGTCCCAAACCAGACTCTGATCTCCAAACCTCCATCCCCATAAACCCTCCTGTTCCTACTCACCCCCCCCCCCCGCCGCCCCCTGCCCCTCGCAGTGTCCCACTCAATTATGAACCACAGGCTTGTTTTCAATCTCGTTTTTGCATCCTATATCCAATCTGTCAGCAAATCCTATTGCCTTTTCCTTCAAGATATATCCAGAATCTAATGTTTTCCTACCAGTTCCACTGGTCCCAACAATGGCCCACCAGACCCAAAAAGTCTGTCTGTGCCCCTCATCTCTTTGGCCTCCTTTCCTGTTCCCGCTCCCTTCCAGTTCCCAAAGCACATGAGGCAGGTTTGCCCGTGGGGCCAGGCACTCACCATTCGTCCATCAGTTTTTCTTCAAATGCCCTCTTTTCAGAGAGGTCTTCCCGACCAAGCTATTTTAAAATTGTTGCATTTGCCCTCCATTCTCTTCCTTCATCTCAATTTTTTCTCCGTATTGTTTACCACCACATCATATGCTGACATTTACTTTGTGTTTCTTTGTTTCTCTTCACTAGAATGTCAGCTTCATCAAGGCAGGAATTTCTGTTTTGCTCACATTGTATTTCTAGCCCCCAGAGCAGTGTCTTTCAACTAGTAAGCCCTCCATAAATAGCTGTTGAATGCTGAGTGAATAAATGAGATGTGTGAGAAGTAAATCCCATTCATGGGGTTGAAAGGAATGCTCTGTGATGCTAATAGTCTTAACTTTGCACTTGACCTTCTCCTGCTCCCCCAAGAACCGTGGGGGAGCTTAACTCCCCATTTTTGGTTTCTATCTGCAACTGAAATAGTGCATGTCTGTCTGTAACAGAGGATGGAATGACCTCCCAGTATTAGCACAGCTGTAATCGGAGTACCTTTACAGAAATGAAAAAGCCTGGTGACTTTCTCCCTTCACATTCACCTTGTGCTCAGCCTAGCTTTCTGCTTCTTTAGGCCCCCATGGAGACTAGCACTCCCCTCCCATTTTCTTGCTTTCCATCCTTGGAATCGTTAAGAAAATTATTCTTAGTATTGAAAGTTCAAGTTCCCTGTATCTGTCAATGTACAAAACAGAGTTGTAGCACACTGTACGCCCTCCGTATAGAATGAAATCCTCTGGCAATATTTTAAAATTATCCTTCTCCTGCCATCACTGTGACCTAAAATGTCCTGCTTAACTGAATAATGTCAGCCCTGAACTAAGATAATATTGTGATCCACTGGCGTCTCTACTTCCTGCTCCAAGTCCTCCTGCATATTCTATTTAATGTAAATATGTATCATATTACAAACATATTATATTTAATACAGCCCCACTTAACTCTCTAACCTGCTCTCTTACTCGCCCAGTTGGAGCTCTCCGCTTTTATTCTGGGAGTAGATGTTTATTCTCATCTCTAGTGCCCTTATTGCCTCCTCAATCTAGATCTTATGCTTTCTTCAGGGTCCAGCTACAATTTCCTTTTCTGAGATTTCTTTTTTTGGGGGGTGGGTGGTGGGATTATGGGTGGTGGGATCCACGTCATTCCTTGATTCTAAATGCCCTAGCAATTCACTGGACGGTTTACACAATGCTGGATGTTTATATATGGCTTTGATTTGCTTTCTGAGAACCTCTGTTAATGTGATTTTCTTGACTTTTCTTTCAATAATGCCCACACATTGTTTTAATATTTAATATAAAGTACAGGTAAAACTAGTAATTTGATAAGCAATTTAAGGATAAGTAGTTAACTTTTGAGGTTTAAATTGCTGTTTAAAAAAGCAATTGTAATCTGCTGTTCTAGATGGGAGACTTTTACCTCAGAATATGAATGTGCTGGTGACTGTTGGGTGTTTGATAGATGGAATTTTTATAGTTACATCTCAGATGCATAACCTCCTCTTGCACACTTATGTGTTGATAGTTGTGCTTTCATTTGGAGCTTGATTGTTTTCCTCTGTGGCTTCCCTCCACATGTAATTCTAACACTGAATTGGTTCAAAATGTATGTGAGGAATAGGATGGTGATTTAGCAAAGGTGGAAAAATGATGGGTTAAATCATCAAACGAAGAATTATAGTTTCATTAAGAAGTCTTTGTGTCAATTAAAAAAATATAACGATTTCTTTAGCTTTTAATTCAACAGTTCATAGCTGACCCTGTCTGAACTCTTAGTATGGAATACCAGTTCACATGAGTGATTATATCGCCCTATACCTGCATCCTACTAAAAATAAGTCGGACTAATGGTAACTGCACTGACAGATAAAGCCAAAGGGCAGATTGTGTCCCTAAACAGAATATTCCTAATTCCTCTGGGTTGAGGCAGGTTTACTCCAAGATCACCTTTTAATAACTGAAAAGTGTTGTAATTATCCTAACATTTTCCAGAGGCATTAAGCACGAGGCAAGTGAAGCACACTCATCCTTGATAAATGATTTTTCACGCTGACACGTGCACGGGAAGGCTCTGAACAAGGCATGTTGAATGAGGAATCTGTAACCGGAACGTCCCTCTCGCCCAGGTCTCTAAGGCGATGGGCACTGCGGGCTCCACCAGCCAAAGTCCCGCGGGCCGTGGGGGACCGAGCGGACAGGGAGTCGCGGGGAGGACGCTCGGCTCGGCCGGGGCGGCGCGCGGGCCCCGCCGGAGCGCGGGAGGGTCGCGGCTCCTCGCCCGAGCGCAGCGCCTCTCGCGCGCCCGCCGGCCGGCCCGGCTCCGCGCGCGGGGAAAAGAGAGCGGCAGTTGAAACCGTTACCACCCCCGAGTTTTGAACTGGTTCAAACTTGGCTTTCGGCCCCGCCCCGCCTCTCCGGCCCGGGAACTCCGAGGCGACGGTTCCCGCCAAGCGCCGCGAGCGCGCCGTCCCGCCCTCCTGCCGGTTCCCGCCACCCCACCCTGCCCAGCCCCCACCCGCCGCCCGGGCTCCAGAGGCCCCGCGCCCCCGCCCGCCGGCCCGCCGCCTTCCTGAGAGGCGCCGTGCGTTCAGAGAAAGAACAAAGAAACGGCGCGGCACTTCCACTCCGCGGCCGCGTCCCTCAGCGCCCGCCCGCGCCCGCGCGCACGCGCCGCCCGCCCGGCCCGGCCGAGTCCCGCGGGCGCCTCTGCGTGGGGCTGGCTCGGCGCCTCCGAGCCCGGCGGGCCCTGTGATTGGACGGGAGCCCGCCTCGCGTCCCGCCAATCGGGGCGGCGCTTGGTTGGACTGGGGGGGCCAAATAAAAGCGATGGCGATTGGGCTGCCGGGTTTGGCGCTCGGTCCGGGAGCGTCCGACACCCACTGGGGCGCAGAAGGCGGTGGGGCCCCGGCGGCGGCGGCGGCGGCGGCGGCGGCGGCGCGCGGGAGCTGCGCGCGGGAGCGGCGCGGGCTGGGGCGCGGGGCGCAGGTAACGCGCCGCTGTCGGGCCGGCCGGCCGGCGGGGCTCTGGAGCCCGGCGAGGGGCGGCGGCGCCGGCGGCGCCGGCGGCGCCGGGATATCCCCGCCGCCGCGTTGCCGGTCCGGGTGTCGCCCAGAGCGGGCTCTCCCGGGTGCCGCTTTTGCAGGCGGGGTGAGAGGAGACCCCTCGGCGGGGGGCCTTGGGTCGGGGCTGACCCGCGCGCCCCCGCGGGCGGGCAGTGCCGGACCCCCGACACCCGAGGCGGGAGCAGGGGCGGGTGCCCGCGGGGGGCGTGCGGAGGGGTCCTCTCGCGTGCCCGCCCCTCCGGAGGCGCCGGGGCTGGGCTGGGGGCGCTCCGGTGCCCGGGGCGGGCTGGCCGCCCGAGCCCAAGTCTCCTTTGTGTGGAGCGCCGCGGCGGGAGCGCCCGGGTGGGACGGGACACACACAAGTTGGTGGGACCTCGCAGCCGAGTGCGCACTCAGACAAAGGACGGACTGTGTCTCGGGGGAGCTCGGCGCGAGGAAGGGGCAGTGACACCGGGCCTGACAGCAGGCGGGAGAGGGGCGTGGGGAGCCCGAGCCGCGGGCGCGGGTGGGCGGGCTCGGCCCCACGCCCCCTGCCCGCGCGCGCGCAGGCTCGGCGGGGCCGGGCGGCCGGGACGGCGTGCGGAGACGGGACTCGGAGTGGCCGCGCGTCTGACGTTTCCCCCTCGGCAGCCTGGAACCTCGCGGCTGCAGCCGCTCGGACGCGGCAGTGCCGGGCTGCCTTCCCCTTTTCGTCCGCCTTTCGGTTAAGTTTTCCGGCAGGGTCGAGCTGTTCTCCCCCTTTTTGGTTTTGTTCGTTTGGAAGGATTTCCGCCGAGTTCCCGCGTCATTGTGTGCCCCCTTCCAACCACCAAAAAGTCTGTGCCACAGGGTCGCTTTTGGAAAATGGGAGGAATTGAGGAGCCTGGTATTTTGGAAAACTTGGTGAACTCGCGCCTAGCGAGTTCCCACTTTCTAAAGAATCAAAATCTTGAAAAAAAATTCAAGCTGTTTTGGCCAACTTGTAGGATGCGTCTGAGAATGGCGACAGGTGCTAACGAAATCAACTGTCATTTAGTAAGCGATTACTCCCCAAATCCCTAGGGGTTGAATGAGGATGAGATGGTAGACATAGTTGACCAAATAAAATACTTACGACAAATGTGTATTTACATTATATGGTTGGCTATTTCTTACTGATTGGTCTTAATTTTCCGTGAACAATAGCTTTGGGGAGTCGGAAAAGACTGGATGCAGAAATGTTTATTGCTTAAGAAATTGAATGTGTGTTGTCCACAGTTAAGCTAAACTTCCTTTGTTTACCATACAGGATCTGTAAAACTTAAAATTCATTTGGAAATAAAAATCTGGAATTAAGAAATATTTTATTACAAGGTTTACTTTCTTGGTTTTGAAGCTCATCAGTTTGATTTTATGGCGTTTTAAAATTACATAAAATAACATTTGAAAAAAACCTTTAAAAGACTCGAATGCTGGTACAGTTGAATATAATCTATAGTTTTATGGGTTTTAGAGTTTATTTTCCATTACTCTTTGTTCATGAGCATTAACAACTGTTAATGGTGTTCAAAACCTGACCAGTTTATTGATAATTTTATTTGCAAGAACATGAAATTGCTTAAAATATATATTATTTTTCTTTTCATAGTCTCTAAGTTGGGGATTGGTGGGGTCCTAGTCCTGATATAAAGATTCCTGTCTGTCCTTCCGGAGGTGGATTAGGGTATGCAATGTTTAAACTCTAGGAAACACGTAGGAAAATTGCGTCTTCAATTCTAATTTTTGTGGAAAGTGAATATATTCAAAGAAAAGGAATGGAGAAACACATAGGCACTCTTCTCATTTGCGTTCTATCAGATAAAGAGCTAATGTGCATCTACTGTCTTATGGTTTCATAAAAATGGAGACAAAGAAATGCAATGTAAAAGTCTTCATTACGGGTATTTTGCAGAGTGTTAGACACCGTTGAATAGACATCCCAGTTGCTGCCCTAAGCCTTTGGATTGTTAAATAACATTTACATTTAGTTACTGATAGTTACATATTAAAAGGAACTGATAGTTCTTGCCCACTGTTAAGGAGATGAGTTATGTAAATTTTGGTAGAAATTTGGATCTTTTAGAATAAAAGATTTTTAGTTTTTCCCTTGCGTATTGTGTAATTGATAATTACTGTCCTTAATTTTGCCCCCAGATTTTCCAAGAAGCCTTTTTGGGGAGTTGGCTTAAAATTTTTGTTCTAATTTTTTTTCTGGTTGAATTGTGAGTATATACAAGACAGTTTTAAGTACCAGTGATTTAAAAAAAAAAACACTTGTTGATTTGGGCAAAAAAAAAAAATTCTAATACTTTTATACCACCTTTGCCTTGCATACCCATATATTAGTAATTGTATTGGCCATTTAAAAATTTTAAGCGGATATCTCCAGGTCCCAGTGAGGTTTTTCTAGAGTATCCTCCATCCCTTGAGCTGGCATGCTCAAGGAGTGTGAATTAATTTCTGTTTTGGCCTAAGTAGTGATTAAGAAAGTTGATCTGCGTTTTAAAAACTGACAACAAGGGAAGTTCCCCCAGCCGGTCTGATGTATTCTGGGGCCAGTTAGAAATAATTTATGGATTTGTCTTGAAGTCTTTATGTCAGTGCAAAGGAGGAAAACATTTTCTGTGCATTATGAAGGGTTCTGTATGCATGTAAAATTTTTTAGTTCTGAGGAGAGCCTGAGTGGAGATGAACAACTCATTAAAATCAGAGAAAGGTTCAAAATCAGATGATACATTTACCTTCTAGAGGCCTTCCCTGAGTTCCCAGGCACCCTTGTGTTCCACAGGGCTTTGTTCATACTTTTATTACGGCAGGTATCAGACTGTATTGTAATCACTTGTTTATGCATCTGGCTCCTTCACTACACTCTTAAGTGCTTTGAGGCAGAGGCTCTGTCTTGTTTTTCTTTGTATACGTAGTAGTTGCTAGAGAATAGAGGGTTTAACAGTTGAATGAAGAAAATGGGAAAAATGTAGCAAAATAATTTGACAAACGAACTTTGCAAGGCATACAGGACGTATTTATATTTCTGTTGTGAGGAATTTTGGAAGGTGTGTTTCTCCTTTGAGAGGCAGTGATTGTAAAGAAAAATAATCATTAAGGTGGTTAAGTTCCAAGGTTTCTCTTAGTTATAATACTCTGATAGGGAAAATCGTGTATCCTTGAGGTAGTCTATTGGTACTCATATCTGGCATTTCAGGCAGCTAGAGAGAAACTTGATGGATCATCTAGATACCTTGCGTATAGCATCTGCTTAATTTGATTTGATGTCAATATTGATGGTCCTTGTCCAAAAATAAAAGGAGGGGAAGGTATTGGAGACAGTAGGAAATCTTTTAATTGAAAGGTGTTTAGTTAAAATTGATGAGTTCTTTATTGGAATAATTTAAGGTAGGGTTTGAAGCTAAAACTGCAGGAAGTAGTGCCAGCGTAATGACAGGTCTTTTATAGGGATGCTCTTCATTCTTTTAAAATATGGTAAGTGTAGATTAGCAAGTCCAATAACATCGCAAAAGGCATAGCTTATAAGTGTCTAAGATGGTTCCATATCTTGCCACTGTACTGCTATGTGGTACAAAAATATGAAAACAAAGAAAAAAAGAGACAGTAAAGCCCCTATTTATCAGATGCTTTATTCATTTGTTTGTTTCTTATTGTGGTAGTATTTATATCAGATGTTTTATTTATTTATTTTTAAATATCTATTTGTTTGAGAGAGAGCGCATGAGCAGAGGGAGGGGCAGACTCCCCACCGAGGAGGGAGCGTGATGCTCGGGGCTCCTTCCCAGGATCCTGAGATCATGACCTGAGCTGAAGGCAGCCGCTCAACGGACTGAGCCACTCAGACGCCCCAGATGCTTTATTTCTAATTATTGTTAAAACCACCCTGCATCCGTCCATCAGCAGATGAATGGACGAACAAAGGATGGTGTACACGTACAATGGAGTATTATTCAGCCATTAAAAGAATGGAATTCTGGTATGTGCTACAATATGGATGAACCTTGAAAACATTATGCTAAGTGAAATAAGCCAGACACAAAAGCAGAAAAATTGTATGATTCTGTTTATAGGAGATACTGAGAATAGGCAAACTCACAAAGACAGAGAGTAGAATGTCTGTTTCTAGGGGTTGAGAGGAGCGGGAAATTAGTATTTAATGGTACAGTACACAGAGTTTCTGTTTGGGATGATGAAAAAATTCTGGCCATGGGTGTTAGTGATGGCTGAGCAACATTTTGAATGTGCTTAATGTTACTGAATTATACACTTAAAATTGTTACAATGTTACATTTTATATATATTTTACAATTAAAAAAACTTTAAACGGAAAGGTCACACTCTGCAAACCTTTACAGATTAAGGAAACTTTGGTCTAAAGGGTTTAAGAATTTGTCTAAGATTTTCCAGCTAGGAATTTGTATTCAGGATCCAAATTTAAATTGCTTGACTCCATATTATCTACTCTGTGTTCTCTGCTGGTGTGGTTGATTAATGACATGTTGGTCCCAGGAAGAGTTTATTTGACTCAATCAAAAAGTTATATTTAAAAGTAGGTGATTTGTGGGACACCTGGGTGGCTCAGTTGGTTAAGCAGCTGCCTTCGGCTCAGGTCATGATCCCAGCGTCCTGGGATCGAGTCCCGCATCGGGCTCCTTGCTCGCCAGGGAGCCTGCTTCTCCCTCTGCCTCTGCCTGCCACTCTGTCTGCCTATGCGCGCTCTCTCTCTCTCCCTGATAAATAAATAAATAAAATCTTAAAAAAAAATGCTTTAAAAGTAGGTGATTTGTAGTTTTATGGGAGGGGATGGTCTGATGCCCTAGACAAACTAAAAGATGTCTCTGCAGATTTCTTTCTCAGAGCTGTAATGGTGTGTCCTCTAAGGAGGAATCATTTGAGTTTTAAGTGTGGTCTTCGGGGTCCCTTTGCTTGGGTTCCAGTTCTGAGCTTCCAGGTTGTGCCCTGGGCAAAAATTGTCCTTCACGCCTGCATCCTCTACTTGTAACTTGGTGATCATAATGACAGTATTCATTCCATAAGGTTCTTGAGGATTGAATGAATTAATACACGTGAAACCCTTAGAACTATATCCAGCACAGATTGTTTAATGAAAGATTTTTAGTTATTGTGCCAGTATTTTTCAGAATTAATATACATTCTCATGAATGGAACTAAGCATTTTTTAAGTTTAAGTATGTGCTTAGGACCTGTAAATAAAGAAAATGGTGCTACATATGCTTTATGTTAGAAATGTCTATCGAGGGGCGCCTGGGTGGCTCAGTCCTTAAGCATTTGCCTTCCGCTCAGGTCCTCACCCCAGGGTCCTGGGATTGAGCCCTGCATTGCCTGCTTCACCCTCTCCCAGTCCCTCTGCTTGTGTTCCCTCTCTCTGTCAAATAAATAAATAAAATCTTAAAAGAAAAAAAGGCTGTTGATTAAATACAAGCAATTAGTATTCAGTTTAAAATTCTGAAAACAGTTCAGACTTGCAAAGTGAAAGCTTTCTTGATCCCTGTAATCCCATGCCCTACCCTTAATAGTTTGGTGTATATTTTTCTCAAACTTTTCAATGTATCTATATGAGTATGCATTTATACATGTATTTTACAAAAATGGGATCAAGTTATTTTGTTCTAGAACAGTTTTTTTAGGGCAATACAGAGACATCTTTGTATTAAAAAATAGGTGCTTTTTTTTAGTGCTTGCTCCGTCCTCGGCACTGTGCTCATTGGTCTCATTTATTTTCTATAGCTACTGCAGTAATGAGAGATGGAGAGAGTGGCCAACGGCCAGGTAGTGGTAGAGCAAGGGATTGGATTTGCACACTTTGTTTTCAACGCTGTGGACTCTCACTCTCAGCCTGGGTTTTGTTTTGTTTGTTTTGGTAGGGCTCACGAACTGCTTAGAGTTGTGAAACAACAACAAAACTCCCAAAAAAGAATACACGAGGAGACTGGATGTAGCCTTCCAAGCCTAACATACTTACGATGTGGCCCTTTATAGAAAACATTTGCTGCTCCCAGCTCTGAGCTATTAGGCGGTTTTGTTAAGTGGAGTACTTGTTACTCCACTTGTTTATGGATGTGTCCTCACACGGTAAACCAAGCCCCGTGATGGACACTGTGTTGTCGAAAGAATAGAACATCCTTACATATCTTTGAACGTTTGTGGGACAACTTTCCTTAAGGAGACGTGGCTGTTTGAAGATTACGTACGTACCGTTTTAGTAGACATCGTCAAATGGCTTTCTAGAAATGTACTAATTCTTCAGTTTAAAAATCAACTTTATTGAAATGTAGCTTCTATACAGTGAAATGCACACATTTGAAGAGTATGGTCTGAAGAGTTTTGAGAACGCTTCCATCGGTGTCACGGCCACCTCGGTCCGTGTGTGACATCGATGTCTCCAGAGTTTACAGTCATTCCCTTTCTACCGCTGATCGGACTGTTCTTATTCGAGAACGTCCTGTGAATGGAATTACACAGTATATACTCTTCTGTGACTGGCTTCTTTCACCCAGCGTGTTTTTGGGATTTATCTGTGTAGCTTGTTTCTTCTTATTTCTGAGTAGTACTCCGTTGTATGGATATACTGTTTTTTAATTCATTTACCTGTTGATGGACACATGGGCTGTTTAGAGTTTTGGCTCTCAGTAAAGCCGTGATGAGCATTTCTGTAAATCTTTTGTGGACATATCTTTTAATTTCTCTTGGGTGGGTAAATCCCTTGTAGGTGGATTGCTGGGTCATAGGGTAAATAATGATTGAACTTTATAAGGAACTGCCAAACTGTTTTCCCACATCCTTGTGGCTTTTGGCGGAGGGTTATAGTGGCCGTTGCTGCTCTGTGGGGGTTTCTCTGGGTCTCCTCTCACACTTGGTGCTGTCAGTCTTTTAAGTTTGGGCCGGCTAATGAGTGTTCAGTATCTCGTTGTGGTTTAAGTTCATATTTCCCAGGGGATCAGTGATGTTGACTATCCACGTGCTTCATTGGCCATTTTTTGATGAGGCTTTTTACCCATTTAAAAAATTGGGTTTTTTGGTCTAAATGAGTTGTAAGAGGTCTGTGTATGTTCTTAGTACACATTCTCTGTCATATGTATTGCAAATGTTTTTTCCTTTATTTTCTGCTTTGATTTCGTGTATTATTGACAGTGTATAGGTCCAGTTAAGTCATGTTAATGCAGGAGGTACAGTTGTTTAAATTCAGTTAAATTGTGTGAAAATGAATTTATTTTTAATCCACAAGCCGTCTAATTCTTAGTATAACAAAATGTCATGTGTTTGCTTCTGCAAAGTGAAAAAGATACTATTCATATAAATAGTATTATTTGTGTGTGTGTGTGTGTTTGGCCTGAAATTTTTATTTTTTTCAAGTTATTGTTAGGTGTTTTGGGAATTTTAATTTTTATTTTTATTTTTTAAGATTTTATTTATTTGTTGGAGAGAGGGAGAGAGCATGAGTGGGGTGGAGGGGCAGAGGTAGAGGATTAAGTAGACTTCCCCCCTCCCACCCCAGGGGCTTAATCCCAGGACGAATGATCCTGACCTAAGCCAAAGGCAAATGCTTAACTGAGCCACCTAAGCGCCCCTGTTTTTGGGAAATTTTTAAATTATGCTGTTTTCATGGTAATAATATTTAGTAATTCATATTTTTGGTTTTGGGTAATTCAGACCTTTTCATTTATTAGAATTAAAGGATAAGTGACAATTTTAAAGTAAATCAAAGGTAACCTTGATCTTAGAATCTGGTATGTAAAAAGTGGTGAGATTGCAAGCTTGGGCTACCTGTTTTGATAGTTAAGTAAATTTTTTGTTATACAAACAGATGGTTTTTAAGAGGTTAGATACTTGATTTCTTCATCCTATTATTTTATTTCTGCAGAGTTTCAGTTCTTTGTTTTTTTTTTTTTTAAGATTTTATTTATTTATCTGACAGACAGAGATCACAAGTAGGCAGAGAGGCAGGCAGGGGGGAGAGGGAAGCAGGCTCCCTGCCGAGCAGAGAGCCCAATGCAGGGCTCGATCCCAGGATGCTGGGATCATGACCTGAGCCGAAGGCAGAGGCTTTAATCCACTGAGCCACCCAGGTGCCTCAGTGCCTTGGTTTTTGATACTATCTGAGAAGTGCTTTGTAAGCAAATCCCCCAAATTTAAGAAAATTAGATGATTTTTCTTTAAACAGTTGAAATTTTTTAATCATTAAAGGAGCTTTGTATGTTTTCAGTGCCAGAGCCTGATAGTGAAATGTCACAGTAGTTTATTTGTAGATGCAGGAGTGCCTGCCCCGTGCCTACAAATAATAGAACTGACAACTGTTTATTGAGAAACCTGCTGCCCTGTGCTAAATAAACATGGAGTCTCTGAACCAAACATTTTATTTTTGAAACTTGTTGAAAATCATGCATATTAATTATTTAAAAATAAGCACCATAGGGGCACCTGAGTGGCTCAGTGGGTTAAGCCGCTGCCTTCGGCTCGGGTCATGATCCCGGGGTCCTGGGATGGAGCCCCACATCGTGCTTTCTGCTCAGTAGGGAGCCTGCTTTCCTTCCTCTCTCCCTGCCTGCTTCTCTGCCTACTTGTGATCTGTCTGTCAAATGAATAAATAAAATCTTAAAAAAAATAAGCACCATATATTATTTGCTAAATGGGAAAAAATATCTGTCTTATGAATATTTGAAAGATTCTGTTGAGATAAACTTTAATTTTTTACCATTATACTGATTTATCATTATTAGATGGAAAAAGCTGCAATGTATTCTTACTTATAAAATCTTGATCTAAAATGTTTCCATATACAAATTATTTAATAGTACAAACAAAATTTGCAAAATTGTTTAAAGAAAAAAACCCCTAATTTGTACTGTGAGATATGTTACCATGCAATGTTTATGGGTCAGAAGAGGTTGGGAAATGCCCTTCTAGAGTAATCAAGAGGGACTTTTAAATGATAGAAATGTTGCTTCAACAGGCGAGGAAGGAAATGATGAGTTGCTGTCCCACTTTGGCCTCTAAGTAATTTTGCCTGTGGAGGATATTTGCCTGAAATACAGAGCTCAAGTTAGGCTGTAAAGAAGCTATTCTTAAAGGGCACCTTCCACTGGCAGCTGGATATCCTGCAGAGAGCCCAGGGTCTAGGCTAGATGCTGCCACTGAACTAGTTTTATTTCCATAGCAAGTGGCTTTTGTAGATTTCATCTTCATTGCAAAATGAAGGAGATGAACAAGTGAACACCTTGTGATTTTGAGCATTTACCATGTGCCTTCAAAGAGGAGAGCTCTGTTTTGAAGATAAAGAAATAGAAACTTGTTGAAGGTAAGTAACTTGCCTAGGTTCACACAGTCAGTAGGACCCAAGTCCCTTACAGGCTTTTGCTGCCTGTAGGGTCCTTCTTGGCTCAAATACTGGGATTCAAGTCTTGGTTTCTGTTACCCACTTAGAGCTATTCCTCTGGAGAGTCGGAGAAATATTGGACTGGAGTTCACATCACCACCACAGGTAAATGTGATCTCCCCTAGCTGGCATTTAATTGAATTGTTATATGCATTTCTCTGAAATTCTTTTTATCAATTAATCCATAAAACCTCTAATGCTGATTAAAAGCCTGTTTTTTTCCCTTTTTTCCATTATAGGCATAATAGCACCTAAAAGCTTCTTAGAACTATTATGTATCTGACTAAACTAGCTTTGTAAACAGGTTGGGATATTGTGATTTATAATAAATTTATCCTGTTTCTGGCACAGAACCCTAAACCCTTGGACTTTCCTAAGGGACACACATAAAGGTGTTTTGATATTCCTAACACACCCTTTTGAACAGTACCTGAGTTTGTGCAAATGAGATGACTTGTGGAAAGCACCTAAAGATGGGGCTGGGTGCTGGGGGAGCTCACCATGTGGTTGGAAGGGTTGAAACTTTCAGACCCTCCCTTTTCCCCAGCCCTGTGGAAGGAGCGGGGCTGGACCTTGAGTTCAGTCACTAACAGCCAAGGGTTGAAGGAATCATGCTTACATAATGAAACTTCCGTAGGAACCCCGAAAGACAGGGTTGGGAGAGCCAGGTTGGGGGACCTGTGGAGCTGCAGGGAGAGGTCCTGCCTCGGGGAGTCTGGAAGCCCTGCGCCCTTCCCATGTACCTCACCCCGTGCCTCTCTTCCATCTGGCTGCTCCCGAGTTGCATCCTTTTATAACAGACCGCTACTTTAGTAAAGAAACTTTTCCTGAGTTCTGTGAGCTGTTCTGGCAAACTAATTGAACCCAAGAAGGGGATCATGGGCGCCTAGTCTGGACCTGGCTGGTGAGGCGCTCAAGTGACTGTCGGGCTTGCTTTGGGATCTGAAGGAGGGTGAGACAAGTCTTGTGGGACTGAGCCCTTCACCTGTGGAGTCTGATGCTCTGTCCAGGTAGATAGTGTCAAAAGTGAGTCAGATTGTAGGACACACGGGCGGTGGTGCCACATACTCGGTGCCCAGAAGTATCAGAAGAGAAGTACTGTTCAGAGAGGACTGTGTGGGGTGTAAATGGGAATAGTTCTCTCTACATGTCTCTGCTTGGCAAGTTCAAAGTTATTTTCCGATTTTTCTTACAGAATTAGGTCTTGTATTTAAAGAAATAGAATAGCGTTCTTTACCATTTGTCACTCGTTACCCGCTAACAGCATGCAGCCAAACAGCCCGCCGGACCTACCATTCACATTGTCTGGAAAAGAAAACGTCGTCCAAGTATTGGTTGCCTCAGTCTTCAGCCATTAAGACTATTCAGATGAAGGGTGAGATGTTCTCCTTCTCTCACTTCTCTGTCGGGAGACGTTCTGTACTAGTGGAAATACAGTGTTTAAAGCTGGACGACCAGACGAGACGCGCTCTCCTTCCCAGCCCGAGTCTCGGAGTCCCCGATGCTGGGCACTCATCGGAGCCTTCTCATTCTTTCCCACGTGGAGGTGCCGGGATGAGGGCTTTCTTCCTGCCTCAAAGCCTTCATACTGGCGTGGAAATTCCAGAGCGATAACTACAGGGATTCTGTCCCTGGTTTCCTTGTGGTTGGTGAATTCTTTATACATTTCCTTAGGTATTTGGAGGCTGAAAAAGAGATTTTCCCCAGGGCTTTAAGTATTAGTGATAAGTGATCTTCTACTAATAAAAAATTCAGTAGACAATATATTTGATAAAACAAATACTGAAAGATATCACTGATTGTAAATAACACTGGAAGGTTCAAAGTTTTCCAGTACCTCAGCAGAGTGTTTATGTTCTTGATAAGCCTTACTGATAGGAAAAGCATGAAAACGCTTCATAGCTCATAACTGTCCCTACCTCCTTTACTTCCATCTTGTCCCTAAACTATTACTATTTTTAGCAGGAAAGTGACCTTCAGGGCTGATACGAGCCAGAGGAATTTCTGAAGGGTCTCAGTCACGCAGGGTTCTGTTGGTGTCCATTCAGTAAAGGAATGGCACTCGCGGACGTTTTCCCTCCCCTGTTGTGTAAACTCAAATGCTGAGACTAGCTGATAGCAGCCACTGGTTGTAGGGTGCCGGGAAGTTCCGAGACGTTCTGTAAATGCTTTGCACTTAGTAGTTTGAACTGCCCAGTCTTTTCTTTTCTTTTCTTTTTAAAATTCTGTCTTCAGAATACAGAGGAAGCTGCATCTTATTTGGGGGCTGGGACGTAAGGAGAGTGTGCAAGGCAACAGCAGTATGTCCGCAGGGCTACCCACGAGACGTTCTAGGAAGATTCCATGTCATAAATACTTCTCTTCAGGCCCCAGACCAGCCCATCTCTCCTCAAGTATGAGGAATACATCATTTTCTTTTCCTTGTTTTTTGAGCACAGTTGTTGGTTTGCACTTTAGGGCCAGTGTTATCAGAAAATACCTACCTTGAGCACTGGACTCACTGAGCGGCATCAGAGGCACGTGGCACAGGCTCTGGGAAAGGCAGATTCCTGTCACCTGTCTCCTGCATTTGTTGGCTGGAGCAGTGGGATACAAGAGCCCTCCTATTTACCTGAACTGAGTTTCTCTTAAAATTTTGCACAGTGCGTGTTGTTAAATTGTGTTGGCTTATCAGAGGTATAAGATTTAAAATTGACTTCCTGGAGGGAAGAGCATCTGGCATCAGATTTACCTACATTTTTGCTTCTATCAACTAGGAGTGAATAATCTGAATCTCGTGTTGTCTGAATCATCAGTTGTGTATCATGGTTTTAGTTCCTGAGCCATAATTTTGCTTTTCATTTCTAACTGTCAGTTAATCTGTTTTGTCTAATTGTTGAAGAGATTTTTTTTCTTCTTTAAAGATTCATTTATTTTAGGGGCGTCTGGGTTAAGCCTCTGCCTTCAGCTTGGATTATGGTTTAGGGGTCCTGGGATCGAGCCCCGCATCGGATTCTCTGCTCAGCAGGGAGCCTGCTTCCTCTTCTCTATCTGCCTGCCTCTCTGCCTACTTATGATCGATCTCTCTCTCTCTATCAAATAAATAAATAAATAAATAAATCTTTTTTTTTTTTTTTTTAAGATTCATTTATTTTAGAGGGAGAGCACAAGCAAGAGGGGCAGAGGCAGAGGGAGAGCGCATCTCATGCAGTGCTCGGTGCGGAGCCCCGTGTAGGGCTGGATCTCACGACCCTGAGATCACGACCTGAGCCAAAACCAAGAGTCAGAGAGGCTCAACCGCCTGTGTCCCGCCACCTCAGCAACCCTGTTGAAGCAAATTCTTTTTTTTTTTTTAAGATTTTATTTATTTATTTGACACAGAGCTCACAAGTAGGCAGAGGCAGGCAGAGAGAGAGAAGGAAGCAGGCTCCCTGCTGAGCAGAGAGCCCGATGCGGGGCTCGATCCCAGAACCCTGGGATCACGACCTGAGCCGAAGGCAGAGGCTTTAACCCACTGAGCCACCCAGGCGCCCCTTGAAGCAAATTCTGACAACATTTATGATAGTTAAATTCTCCAGTTAGTTTAAATTTACAAAACTTTAAAAAGTAATCTCTACGGCCAGCATGGGGCTTGAACTCAGGACTCGGAGATGAAGAGTTGCGCACTCCCCGGCTGGAGCTGGCCAGGCGCCCCCTCCGGTGGGTTTAAATTTAGATGGCCATTTCTTTTCTAAGACATGTCTTTGTAAACTGATAGTGGCTCAGATGAACACAGGAATGCTGCTCTGTGGACTCCACGTTGGACCTAGAGTTGTTTACTCTTCTAGAAGGAGGAGAGTGAGCTTATTTCTGTGGAAAACGCGTTAGTGCAGAATCTACTCACTTTCGCTGTGACAATCAAGTCAATGTTCTCTGCTCAGCTAAGATTGCCCCGTCACTATAATTTTCCTGCGCCTTTTAACAGTACTGGCCTTTTTTAGTGCTGCCTAACCCAGGGCTACAAATACGATCTGTATTTTGTCCCTTAACTTCTTCCGACCCCCAGTCACTGGCTCCTCTGTTTCCTGAAGCCTCTTCAGCACAGCCCCGGTTCGTGACACCTGTGGGGCTGTAGCTGCAGGCACAAGCGGTCTGCTGGTGTTCAGGCACCAGGATGCCTGTTGCATGACAGGATTTAGCATTTTCAGAGTGCTCCACAAATTCTGGTTGGTCATACCTCTCTCATTTCTGGCTTTTCCAGATCCTTCAAACCAAAACTTCAGAAGTTTCTTCTACTAGCGTTTGGCAGGTTGTTTGGGTGGAATGCTTGGGTCCGGCAGTTGTGAGCTTGTCTATTTTTGTCATTTTTCTCCTTTTTAAGTACAAATAGAGGCATTCTAGGAATTGAAAAGGTTCCTGGAACAAGACTTTTATTTTATCTTTCTTTTATGGGGGTAGGGGTAAGTCTGAGTAAATGGGCATTGGTTGGTAGGATGCGGTGGTTTTAGGTAGCCCGGAGAGTCAGAAGAGTATGACCACTGGGGGTACCTTGGTATAGTGGGGAAGGGTAGGACAGATGGGTGGAAACAAGCAATTTGTTGAAGATGCATTTTGTTAGACATGAGTCTCTTGGTTCGGCACAGATGCATGGCATACTGCCGTCCAAATCCTATAGTTTGACAGGGCAAAGTATCCCTCATTCAGTATTCTTCACATGGGTTTTTTTTTTTTTTTTGGTTGCAAGAATGGTGATTTCTAGGCCTTCATCCTTATAAATGTGTCTTTAAAAGTATATAATTTGAATATATTGTCCATTCTAGGTGCTTTGCGAGCAGATGAAAAGTGAGGGATTGTTATGACGTGATTCATAAGGTGTCTGGATATCCTTGCAGCGGCTGTTCTCAGAGCCTGGTCTGAGGACCTCAGAGGGTCTGTGAGGTTTATCTTTGTCATAAAATGTTATTTGCCACTTTCTTTTCCTCCTTCCTTGTGTTGACGTATGCACCAGTGGTGGAAAAGCAGGGGTGGGTAAATATTATTGACATTGTAGCACTTGGAGTAAAACAAAAAACAAAAATACCCCCAAAAAACAAAACACCAAAAACCAGTTCTAGAGAATGTCCTTGATGAAGTAGTAAAAATTGTTAATTTTATTACTCGTGATCCTGAGTGCACACTGCGGAGGAAGTGTTCTGTGCAGCGCGATGGGCCCGCGTGCGCATTGCTTGTGCCTCGTGCCCGAGCAGGATGGGCCTCTAGGAACGGCCCCGAGCTGGTTGGGTTGCAAGCTGCCCTTGCTGCTTTTTCCGGGGAGAACATTTTTACTTGAAAGAGAGGTTGACAGACAAAGATTATTCAGATGGGTATTTGGCAAACGTGTTTCCGTGAAGGGAACGTGTCCTTCAAGGAAGACAACAACTGTATTTGTTGCCAATGAGAATGTTTGAGCTTTCAAGCCAAAATTAGAATTTTTGGAAAACTTCTGTTTGTCACCGTGAGCTTGACAGCTTCCCAGTAAATACTTCAAAGACTTTTCTGATGAGATCAGTGGATTTATCAAATATAATTTTTGGGAAAACGTCAGTTTCTGGAAAATCTGCATAACCCAGTGGACCAGTATTTTTCAGATGAGGAATGATTATGCACAGGTTAAAGATCCTTCAAAGTGAATAGATCAGTGAATTTTAACGGGGCAGGGTCCAGAAAGTTTACTGATGTTATTTCAGATTCTACCTTGCAATTAATGTTAAGAAACCACTGCTGTTTGCTGTAGAATAGTGTCGTCTTGAGGAAAAGCACCTAGGAGGTTGAACTGCAAGCTCATCTAGCCACTTTTTTCAGAGAACAGTTTTGGTCTAATACCAAAGCCTGACATCCACAATTACCTCAAAAGGCTGTTCAAATACTCTTCTATTTTTTAGCTAAATGCCTGTTTGGAAATGGATTTTCTTCATATTTTTTAACCAAAACAACATATTGGAACAGATTAAATGCAGAAGCAGATAAGATCCAGCTGTCTTCTATTAAGACAGATATTTAAAAAGTTGGCAAAAATATAAAACAATACCACTCACTGACTTTTTTCTTGAAAGGAAAATAGTTTTAAATTAAAATGTGTTATTTCTACTAACATGTAATAGTTTTGCTATTTTTAAATGAGTTACGTTTTAAAAAATTTTCAGGTTGTAATTTCTGAGGTGTTAAATAGCCATAGTTATAGCCCAGATAAACTAGAGAGGTCCTGAGACCAGATGTTTGAGAAGAATGTTGTGTTTCCTGTAACTGCCCATCATTCTGCTTCTCTGTGCTAGGAACGGCCATGTGAGGAATTAGCATCTCAGCTTGCATCCTAAGTTCCAGATTCTTCCTCTTTTGATCTATTTTTTTCCCTCTTCATATAAGTGCATCTGGATTTTTAATTATTTTTTTGGATTTAATTTTGGGCTTTTAATTTTACAATGTCTCTTGGTATCTTTTCTCTTCATTCACGTTGCTGTCAACCCAGTCAGAGCCCCTCTCACTTTGTTCCTGAAGTACTTCAGGGCTCCAGTTTTTCCTAATATGTTTTTCAAACTTGAGTGTTGAATGGAATCTGAGGGTTGACCTGACTTTAATTTTATTTGTATGTTCCTTGAAAATGTACAGATACAATCTTCTTTTTTTTTTTAATTTAAAAATTCAATGAGTTTTTTTTAAATATATTTTTTAAATTTCTTTTCAGCGTAACAGAATTCATAGTTTTACACCACACCCAGTGCTCCATGCAATGCGTGCCCTCCACAATACCCACCACCTGGCTCCCCCAACCTCCCACCCCCCGCCCCTTCAAAACCCTCAGGTTATTTTTCAGAGTCCATAGTCTCTCATGGTTCATCTCCCCCCCAATTTCCCTCAACTCCC
>PISX010005790.1:0-103795 GCA_004024625.1 Mellivora capensis | reverse complement strand
TAGTCTCTCATGGTTCATCTCCCCCCCAATTTCCCTCAACTCCCTTCTCCTCTCCATCTCCCCATGTCCTCCATGTTATTTGTTATGCTCCGCAAATAAGTGAAACCATATGATAATTGACTCTCTCTGCTTGACTTATTTCACTCAGCATAATCTCTTCCAGCCCCGTCCATGTTGCTACAAAAGTCTGGTATTCATCCTTTCTGATGGAGGTATAATACTCCATAGTGTATATGGACCACATCTTCTTTATCCATTCGTCTGTTGAAGGGCATCTTGGTTCTTTCCACAGTTTGGCGACCGTGGCCATTGCTGCTATAAACATTGGGGTACAGATGGCCCTTCTTTCACTACATCTGTATCTTTGGGATAAATACCCAGTAGCGCAATTGCAGGGTCATAGGGAAGCCAAACCATTTTTATAAGCATTCCACCTGACCCGCCGACACACTCACCCTGGGCCTCCTTTGTCATTTGAAATATTCATGATCATGCAGTTAAACTTTTGCTTTTGGGGTCACGGTCAACAAACTTGTTAAAAACAGTAAGTATTTCTAGCTTGATAGGCCATGCCGTCTTTGTTCCAGCTGTTGGACTCTGCCCCTGTGATGTGAGAGCTGCCATGGACTGTCCTAAACCAACACACAAGGCTGCTCCGAAGCGCTTTCCAGAAATAGACAAGAGCAGTTTCCAGAAACTGACAACAGTAGTTTGGGGGCTGGTAGTCGATAGAACTTTGTATCACTTGAGAGTCCTGCACTTTTCTGCAGCCAGCTTTCCTTTGAAAGTCTTTCTCTGTGGAATTTTGCTTCTCCTGTTCTCTGTGAATAGTTTGGAAATCTCCTGTTTTGAAATGCAGATAAATGTCTTTAATGTCCTCACACTTCCTATCCCTTTGAGAGTGTGGCCAGTCTAGGTTGGCTTTCTAACTGGGATGGATTTTAAGAAGAACAGAACAAACAAATGCAACTTAAAAGAATTTTCATTTTTTACATTTGTGGAATTCCATTCTTTTAAATTTCTTTTCTTTTTCTTTTTTGGTCTTTGGAAGGATGTTAAAGAAGAGCCAGTTCATAGCCTTGAGGTACACACTTGTTCCTTTCTTCTTTATTTTTCTCTCCAGTTTTCCACCAAACCCTGCCCCAAACCCATCCTCCCCTGCAAACTCAAGCCACAAATATTTCATCCCCTCATCACCAACCTCTGACTCAAAGCCCTGTATTTTGCAGATTGACTAAAATACCCTTGCTAAATTTTTTTTTTCTTTTTTCCTTTTCTCTTTTCTCCATTCCCAAATTCAAAAGTCAAGGAGCTAGGGCAAAGAGGGAGAGGATATGGCTATTGGAGGGCAGGTCAAAACCCACAAACATGCCTCGCTGTAATTTTTCATCTTGTCAAATATTAATTTTAGTATTTTTGTTATCATTATTATTTGAGGTAGTTCTAATTACTTGTGGAGGTGGGGGAACCACATACTCGTACACAGTACCTAGACAAGAGATCAGTGTAAGTGGCCTTAGGGACCATTGTCTCCTACACGTTTCGGTGGTGCATCTCCCGACTGAAAGCTGGTAGGGAGGGAAAGGGAGAGACTTGGGCTATGGCATCTCTGCCACACATTCGTCAGCCAGCACCTCCTCACAGACTGGCCCATCTCCCTCTAAGACAAAGTGAGCAAACAGAAGAAGACATCCAGGGCCCCACTGCAGTCAGCCTGTAACCAGCTCCTGTGCTTCCCTGGGTTGCCTTCCCGCAGAAGGCTGGAAGCCCAGAAATGTGGAGAGGGACTGTTATCGGATGGGATCACTGTCGGGGGACACTGCAAGGGAGGACCTCTGTGATGACCCAGAGGCCTGAACTCAGCCCAGAGCAGCAGTCATTCCTGGTGTGGTGAGAAAGCTTAAAAAAACCTTTGCAGCCCTGGTCTTGGCTTGCGGTGGGCCGTCTTCACCAGGGGCTGGGAAGAGGTTTGCCTGATGTCATCATCTGGCATCTGCTGAATGTAGAAAGAACTAGGGCTGGTCGTGTAAGAGTTGAGGAACAATAGGTTTGGGGCCTTAAAATAGAAGAGTAATAAAATAGGAAGGAAGCTTAGTGATTATCTAGTAATCCAATTACCTTCTTTTACACATAGGGGAAAATGAAGCTTTGACCCGAAAAAGGGAATCCCACAAGTTCCCTAGCCAGTTAGTCCAGACAGAGCTCTGCATTACCCTTCATGATTAGAAATAATAACTTGGTGCAAGATGCAGTGAGAAGCCACAAGTGAGTGAGAGGAAGGTATAGTGTCCATCTTGCTTTGAGAGGTTGAGCTAAAAATTTGTTTTATCAGGGGGCTTCTCCAAACCACCTGCAAGGTAGCTCCTTGTTTGCCTCTCATGCCCAGACTTCCCTCCCTGGAGGTAAGGAGGAGCCAGCTGCTCAGGTGATTCCAATTTGCTCATCCCCCCACTAGAGAATCACCAGCACTAGACACCAATGATGCTTAACAATGCCACACATTGGAATCTCCTGTGGGACTTCTAAGTTTTTCCATAATGCTCCTTCCCAGATTCTGTGCTTCAAAATTCTGATTTAATTGGTTTGGAGTTGCACCAGGCTTCTGTGTTTTAGCCCCCATGTATCCCAATGGGTAGCCAGATTTGAGAAACATGAGGCTAAAAGAAGCCTGAGAGCTGAAGCTGGAAGGGGATGGCAACACAGAAGTAGAAGCATAAGGAGGACAGTCTGGGGAGATGTGACTGAGGACAAACTAGGTCTGAAGAGAACTGTTGCTCAAAGGAGTAAGAAAGCAGGGACAAGAAGCTGGTGGGCCTCTTTGGGAGAGTAATGAGGTTCAAACAGGCTCAGGTGGAAGCAGTTTGGAAGCCTGATTAAAAAAAGAGCAGGACTCGGAAGGAATACTGTGGAGACAGATCTCCCCACCGGCTCTAGACTGAAGTGCCTTTGGTTTCCTCACCAAGAAGAAAGGACAAAGGACAAGCGACTCAGAGGAAAGTTTTCTGAATTGGTAGGTAAAGAAAAAATAATGGGATAGTTCTAGAAGAGAGAACGTGTCTTACTGTCAGTAATTCTAGAGCCTTGGACCTTCAGATAACAAGGTCAAAAAGCTCCTATAAAATGAATGATAGGATCTTCGGGCCAGGGGGCCTGAAAGATCACTAGGGGAAGCCCCCTCACTTCCTTGAGGGGAACCTGAATCCCAGAGAGGAGCAGGGACTTGACTAAAATCACCTGAAAGCCAGGGTTCTGACCTCCGCCTGTGCCTGGGAGAGTCTGCACAGTGTGAGAGTTAGGAACACAGACTCTGGAAGTAGCCTGTTGAGTTTGCTGCTCTCATGTACTGAGTGTGTACTTTGGGGTAGTTACTTACATTCTCTGTGCCTAAAATGAGGTTTAAGAGAGTCAAACTTCACCATGGGTTGTTGGATGAGTTAATATCCATAAAGCATTAAGAATAATGCCTAGCATGGAGGATGTATTAAAAATATTAACTGTAATTATTATACCATGCTGTTTTATTTAGCTGATAAAAACACATTTCAGTGAACAAGACTGTGATAATACCTTGCCATTGTGAGGATGGATATTTGGAGAAAATGTAGATTTATCAAGGTGCTCCATTTTTTATAAGTATCTTAAAGGGATTAGAATGTAGGTGAATACCCAATTTTGCACACGCAATTTCTTTAAAGTGCAGGTTTTGAGCCTCATTCCAGATCATATGAAATATAATCTTTGGAAAATTTGTATTTTCCGATTGTGGGTCAGGTTGAACTTTCAAGAGTGACACCTACTGCCCCTTGCTGAGGAAGTAGAGTGACCTTCCATGGTAAGACTCCAAGACCTTCTTTCTTGCCTGAGATAGGTCCTATCCCTTTTCTCACTGTTTCAGATATGGAAATTGAGGTTTAGAGAGGTGGAATAACTTGCCCATAGTCATTAACTTTGTAATTAACAGACTGGAGACTCTGAAACCAAATCCTTTAGACTCCAGACTGGCCATCCTCCCAGTTACCAGGTGCTCAGGAGGAAGTAACTTGCCACTTCGCTTCAGTTTTCTTATTTGTAAAATGGGATAATATTAGTATTTACATCATAAGGTGTGAAAATTAATGCATTTCAGGCATATTGCAGAGAAACTTGCCCATAGAAGCAATTGTATATTAAGTGTTGTTTCTGCTCTGGATATTGACTTTGTCAGGTGTACTCTACTTTCCAAATATTTCCTTCTACAAGCATTTACTTGACACCCACTTGGTGCCTGCTACTGTGTCAGACTACTGAAATAAATGGTAATGTGAACTTTGTTTCCAAGAGCCAACTACTCTGTTAGAAACTATAAGACAAGATGTGATCAGAAAGAACAAAGAGTCATACTGTCTTAGTAAAAACAAAACTTGTCTACCAGAAGCCCTTAAGAAATGTGTCATTCTGGGCAGTTCCATTTTCTAGATAAACATGTATTCTTTAAAGAGTATTTTAAAAAATATTAGAAGGTATATATTTCTGAGAACAAGGCATACTTCTCTGTCTTTTTAATCAAGAATAGTATGCTCCATGTAAACTCATCTTAATGATTCAGGATCACCATTGTGAACGTTTTTTATTGGGCTGTCATCACATGAAAGTCCTTAGGATCTTCTGAGGTGTACCTGTCTCTTTATTCTTGTGTTTGTTTTTGTTTTTAATTTTTCTCTTTCATTGTTGCAAAAACCCATTTCCCCACAGAAGTCACTGTGACCCATCAAAAAGAATAAAGACTTGGGAAACAATTTGATCTGTATTTGTATACCAACTCTGCTAGTCTGTGTGAACAAAGGTCATTCATTCATTCATTCATTCAACAAATGTTTATGAATGTCCCATTATTATGTCAGGAATTCTTTATTGAGATATGAATATATCTTTGCATATTTTACATATATGTAAGTTTTTGTCTACAGGAGGCTGTAATGTGGTACTTTCTTAACTATTCATAACATAATTTCTTCACATCTTTAAAGTGAAACTGAGGCAATGACTAACATTGCAGTGTTAGGAACTTGGGGTGGGGTGTATTTGGAGAGAGAAACAGTTAGACACAGATAGGATTCGAATCCAGGAAATCTCTTATGCTCTCATTCTGTATTAAAGAGCATTATGAAGCACTTCCCGGCACTGTTCTAGACCTTGGGGACCCAGCAGTGAACAAGGCAATCTGCTCCTATTGAGTTTACATTCTTGTGGGGGAAAACTGAAAATGTGCAAGTAAATACATAATACAATTTTAGATAAGTGATCTGAAAATATATATAGAAGTCCATAGAGGATAAACCAGAGGTAGGAAGGTCTCTCTCTTTTTCTCCTGCTTTTTCTCACAACAATGTCCATAAATGTGTTGCTTAAGACATAAATCCTCATGATTTATTAATTAAATATCAAACATTATTGCTAGGTACTAGCCTTTAACATGTATCAGATCCCATTCAGAAAAAAAAAATCTCTAAAATTCAAGATCTCTTATATAAAATTTATTTCCTCCCTTCAGCTAATTTGTATGTTTAATTTACTTAGAATAAAATTTAACAGGACAAATTATTGAAATAAGCATGGTTCATGGGTGGTAATTTGTCCACAGCTGGTATGTTGAATGTGAAGGGATTAAATGAACCTGGTAATGCGACCTTCATACACAAGAGAGAATCTGTAAAACCCTTTTGTAAAAAGGGTAAAGCAAGGCCCAAAGGAAGTAGAATGAAGATAACAAAAACAAAAACAAACAAAAAAAAAAAATGAAGGGACTTGTAAGTATCAGGACTAGCAAAATAATAGATTTTTAATGTTTAAAACCTTCTATTTTTTATATCACCAAAATCTTTTCATTTGTTATGATAAAATAAAATACATCTTAAAATTTTTAAGTTAAGCTCCTTCAGTACTAAGACTTGGAACAAATGGAGCGAGAGCAGGTGAAAATATATGGTGCCCTTACTTTGAAGGGAGCCAGCAAGCTAATTTAACAAATTGGTGAGAGTGGGGTACTCCAAAGAGTTTGTTCTTGAGTTCTCAACTTCCTGCCATAGTTCTTTTTTTAAATTTTATTTTACTACTAATTCCTCAGCCCATCACATATACAGCCAATAAACATGTAAAATTGTTTTGCTATAAATTGTAGATAATATTTAGTATATTATACTGAATAGGCAAATTAATGTTTAAAAAACTCCCAAAATCTCATTATTCAATATGAATATCACCCACTATTTCTTAGCGGGTCGTTCATCTAATCACTCCTAAGAATGAGGCTCAAGAGCCGAATATGCCACTCACTCTTGGAATATATGATATTAACATGTCTTTTAATCAGCTATTCAGTGACAGAATATTGGCAATAATACCCACTCTACGAATTTGAGCTGTATGCACCTGCTAGATCTCACCATTTTTGGCCTCCAAAATAACAATTTCATACAGTTTGGACAATACACAGTTCAGATTATGACTATCCAACGAGACATGTGGACATAATTTCATACTGAAGTATAACCAATGTGAATCACTATTTCTGTAGCAATAAAATGTTGACCCCTATGTGTGTGAGATACGCTCTATGAATCGGATCACCATGACATATTTAAAATAATAAAATATGAAGGGAGATGATTACACAAGTATATGAATAATTACTATACAAGGTATGCACTGAAGCAAGAAAAGAGATGCTTTGACTGGATCTGATGATAACTTATCATCTTCTAGTGTTTGACTGTAATAAATGATCAGATAGTAGTTTTAAGCATTCAGGGTGAGAAGCATATCCTTTGGTCTTCTGTTGTTTGTTTTGTTTTGTTTCTGTTCTTGTTTGCAATTGGTCCAAGATCATTTCTTATTTTTAGATTCACCTCTGATTTTCAAGTTGTTTGCCACTCTGTGAGTTCAGTGCTGAGCCAATTGTTATTCCTCTTTTACAATCCCCATATAAATATAATTGGCCATGAGAAAGTTCTTCCAACATCACACAAAATCAATCAATTCAAACTATATTTGTCTTAAAATCTCAGAAGATCTTTCATATATGTTAGAGGTTGTCAAACATTGTTTGTAAAGGGTCAGACAATAAATATCTTAGGCTTTTTGGGCCATGTGCTTGCTATTGCAGTTCTTTCTATTCTGCTGTTGTTGTTCAAAAGCAGCCATATATAATACATAAACAAATAAATTTTGCTGTGTCCAAAAATTTGTTTTCCCCAAATACAGGCAGTAGGCCAGATTTGGTTCATGGGTGGTAATTTGTCCACAGCTGGTCTAGATGAAGGATTTTACTGCAGATTCTTAACTTGGCTTCCAGCTATGGGACTTAGGTTGGAAATGTGAACAAGATTTATAAAATCTTTGAAAATCAAATACAATCATTTACGTATATGTCAGTATGTACATTTCTTTCTTTTGTCTTTTTCTTGCATTTATTGTGTGAGGATATTGCTATGATCAGATGCCCAAAATAGGTCTATGAGAAAAAATTGAAGGTCACTACAAGTGGAATATTTTCTGAATGAACCCGATGAATTTCTGGAGGTTTTTTAGGGAAGTGGACTTTTCTTCAATTTTGAAAACAACTGAACTTGGAGTTGTCTGACAAAGAATAAAGAACCCCATGTGGTAGTGACATCCTCCTCAGCTGACATTGCAAGATCACCCTCACTGATAGAGAGACCTCTGTCTTTATCCATGATCTCTATTTTCTGGGTGGACAGGGTGACCATTAAGGTCCTCCAACCCTGAGATCTTCTGGTCTTCTATTTGTCTCCAAAAGGCCTACTTTTATTTTGCCCCATTTTCTTAAGTTAGTTTTGTTTTGTTTTTCTAAATTCAGTTTAGCACATTCCTCAATCCTTAGAAAACTCCTCTGTAGATATGTATTTCCCCATAGTCCTTCCAGAACTCTATGTTTACACATCTGGGTCAAGGATGCTACAGGTACTTCTTATCAGGTCCTCACATTGCTGCAAAACCCTACCATATCCAAACCCTGATGTCATGGTGATTATAGCTATCCAAATATCTCCTAAATTCTAATTTGGGGGCGGGTTATAGATAAGTTTCCTGTGCATAAGCTTGCATGTGTCTGTATTTGCATGTTGTGATGTTAACATGGCGTTAGAGCAAGATGGACTCGAGTTTCTCCTATCATTATCATCTGCCATATGCCAAATTCTAAATTGAAATGGATCAGACTATTCACTGATTAATTGACTATAGGAGAGAGATGTTGAATGATAACTTTTTTATGTAATATATTCATGGATTTTCAGAGACTGCTCAGTTTACAAAAAGATTTAGTTTTGTTTTAGGGTTTTATTTATTTATTTATTTAGAGAAAGCGCGCGCGCGAGAGAGAGAGCAGGAGGAGGGGCAAAGAGAGAGGGAGAGAGAGAATCTCAAGCAGACTCTGTGTGTGGGCTTGGTCTCACGACCCTGTGGTCATGACCTGAGCCGAAATCAAGAGTTCAACACTTAACTCTCTGAGTCACTGAAGTACTCCACAAAAAGTTGTAATTGTCCACTTTCTTCAGAGCTTTTCAAGGGACCCAGGGTGCTCTGGGTTTATTACTAGAACTCTGTGGGCTTCCCGTGGAACTGTGAATAAAATCCCTGGGAGTCCTCATTTGTAGAAAGTAAGTGTAGAGGATGAGAAATAAAATGCTTTCACATTTTCCCCCCTATAACTCTGCTGTAAAGAACCAGGAAAGTAGGAATACGGGGTTTGACTCCCACTTCCTCATTTGTTAGAGGGCTCGTGTAGACAAAATGCAAACATCATTTCAACATGTGTAGATTACAGTAGAATTAATGAAGGACAAGAATGCTTAAAACATGCCAAACTGAGGAAATAAACTCAAACAATAAACAAAATAGTATAGATATATTAGTCTATTCAGACTGCTATAATGAAATACCATAGATTAGGTGGCTTATAAACAACAGAAATTTATTTTTCACCATTCTGATGGCTGGGAAGTCCAAGATCAAGGCGCTGGCAGATTTGGTTCTTGTGAAGTTCTGTTTCCTAGTTCTTAGATGGCAGTCTTCACTCTCTGTAACCTCACATGGTAAAAGGGAGAAAGAACTCTCTGGGGCCCCTTTTATAAGAGCATGAATCCTATTCATGGGGGCTCTACCATCATGACCTAATCATCTCCCAAAGGCCCCACCTCCAAATACTATCACATTGGGGATTAAATTTCTGTCTATGAATTTTGGATTGGACACAAACTTTTAATGTATTCCAGCACCCTTACTAGCTGAGTTTTGTACTGAATGGTATCAAAAGTAAAGATTATGACCTGGAGGAAGATGGTGGAGTACAGGAGATCGTAATTTGAAAAGACTCAGGGCTAAGAGAAACAACCTGTAGGAACAGCTGGCTAAATAATTTGGAATAGGGAATCTGTCCAAAGGAATCAAAAAGATGAGGGATGAGGTCTGATTAGATTTTGTCCAGGACACAAAGATGAGTGATTGTAAATTCTGAGTCAGGGAAGGAGAAGCCTGATAAATATCCTATTGAGAAAAGACTGATGATTACACATCAGTTGGGAGAGACTGCTGACAAATGAAATGAGGGCAGGAGGAAAGTACAGTGGGCTGAGGGTATAAGAGATGGGGGCTACAGTCAGAGAAATCATTACTTTTAAGGCAACAATTGGTTAGGATAGAGAATGAGACACAAAATATGGGAATTAGAGGATTTTGTACTTGAGAGAAGAAAAGATCAGTCCCTCAGAGTTAGCAACTGGTGAGTTGACACTAGATATATAGACTTTGTTGGGGGGATTGGGAGTTTGGTGTACACAATAAAGGGTTATGGCAGAAGCAAGCTGTGGCCAATCAGATCTTTAGACAGGTGGTAGTGGGAAGAAAAAAGTCTTCTGAATATGAAAAGGAAGTGAACTAATTATGGCAGAATGAAGGATAAACAGATATTGAAAGATACAAGAGACTTTCTTAAGAATATAGTTCATTAGTTCACTAATAAAATATAAAATGAAATTTCTTGGTTATGACACTTTGTTGTTCAAATTGTTGCAAATGAATATTTCAAGGCATAAGATATATTCTGTAATGCTTTCTGCCCAAGTAACTTTTCTTTGCCAGGAGTGAAGCTGGCATATGGTTCTGATGATGGGGTGAATAGAGATAAGGAACAGACTGGTCATTTTTCAGCATGAAGTTGAAAAGGAAAGAATTCCATTTAATGAAGAAAAGTTGTTAATGGACTTGGTCTAGATTATGTAAGTAGCTTTCTGGAAGTGGACATATCTCAGGTATATGAAAAAACTTACTCCTACAGGGCTCTTGGGCATGGTTTATTGTAGTGATGAGGCAATTCATTAAAAGGCAACAAGATGTTCTTTGGCATCCCTAAAACTAAGTATGACAATTAATAATCATAATAGTTATCATAATATCAGAGTAAATTAAAAATATAGGAGTGTTTCCAAATTAAAAATAAAAAATAGATTTATGTGACTTGGAATACTCCTGAGGCTAACTGGAAGACTTGTTCTGGGGAAGATCCAAAGAGGTTGGTACAAAAGGCTTTGGCATTAACTTGATGGATTGAGAAATTAGATGGATGGATACAAGGATATACAAAAGAAGTCAGGTTCAGAGTTTTAAATCACTTCTCTCTGAGAACTGGGGTTATTCCTACAGTATTTGAGTGTTCAAGTCCCCTTGGAAAACCATAGGGACCTCAGCTGTCTTTTCTTATACTACATTTGAGAGTCAACTCCTATTGGGAATCTGCAGAATGTCAATATTGAGAATCTTCAGAAAGGACAGATATTCTGTCCATATCATTCACTGACCAGTACTTGTTTCTTCACACCATTTCCTGTTCATTTTAAGAAAAAAGGGTAACTCTTGTGATTGAGACAGAATCAGTAGGAAATTTTATTCTTTTACAGAAAAAAAATCCTCTGAACTATGAAAAACACTTCGTATTGCTCAAATTTTGAGATGAATGAAAATTAGAACCATGTGTGTATAATATATATAATTTAATAAAGCATGACCTCTGAAGTCCTACAATCTTAAATTTAAAGCCCAGCTCTATCATAAATAAATAAATAAATAATAAATAAATAACAAGCCCGGCTCTATCATTTACTAGCTGAGTGACCTTAGACAATTTCCTTATCCTCTCTGAGCTTAAAATTGTCATGTGGAAAACTGGAAAAGCAGGCCCAGTGAAATGAATTCCTGTCATAATCAATGACAGTCCTTTCCTGCCAATGACAGACAGAGCACAGACCAATGAATGGTCCATGCTGGCTTTTCTGCCCTTTAGAAGGTCACAGTCCAATGGGAAATTAGGAGCACAAAAGCTTATGCAAAAGGTAAAAATTAGACAAATATTAGAAGTGTTCTATTTCTGACACCAAGCTATAAAAAACTATCAAAGGAGCAAGATACATGCCTCATTCATCACTAAATCTCCTACATAGCCTTTCATGTAATACTCACTATAGGTATTGTTGAGTCCTTTGCACATAAACCTTGGACTAAAATACATTATTAGATGAGTGTAGCAATAAATTCACAGAGGATTTTTTAAATCTGAACAATTTCACTACATTATTTTTTAAATGGCTTTCAAGAACACAGATAATAGTAAAATAATTAGGAAATGCTCAGTTTTGAGTATTTATTATCTTTACTTTTAATATAATTTAATTTAAAGTTTAATACTTCATAATAAATTATAATAATGACTATGTTTACAACTGGCTTGGAAAATTCCAGAATATTGAACGTTCTGCTTTCATTAACCAGTATTCTAGCATGGCAATGGATCTAGGCTAAATTTTTCAGATCTCAGCCTTAGTTTCCTTGTGAAATAAAGTAACAAGACTAGACAGTCTTTAAAGGAACAACCTACTTTGACATTCTATGTGGTCCTCAAAGATTTAGATTCATGTGTGACACCATCTTTTCAAGTGTGCGCACAGTTACTGAGAGAGCCCTCCAGGTCTGCTTTCCTGGAATTCCCCATGCTTCCTTCTCTCTCTTCCAGAAGGAATGACTTCCTGCCAAAGGAGCCTTTGAGTCAGGAAGTCTAGGAACAGCCAGTGAGTTTCTGCTGTGAATCACTATTAAACGCTGCTTTATTTTGTTAAGGGAATTAGAGGATATCTAATCAAATGTGCTTCTACTTTCATAGTATTGAGTTTGTATATCCTAAAGGGGAATAAGCAGGTTTTAAATACCCAGAAAATGTTAAGTATGGGAACTGTTTCAAGAGGCCAAGGGTTGGGTAATTCATGTCTGATGCATTAGTTTATTCTTCCTGGACTGAGGGATAAAGATCTATGTTGAATACAATATAGCTGGGGTGAACTGGTTCTTTTTAGATTTTAGCTTTTCCATCTATTGAATAAGAAAAAAGTAGGCTAGATGGTCTTGGAAGCCTATTAATTCTAAAATCCCTCTATAAAATTAAGGTTGTCTTGAATTCTGAAATAGTAGATTTGAAGATTTTAAGAAACTTAATGCAAGAGATTTGAGTGGTGACTTCTAGGCCAGAACAGGAAGAGCAGGAAGGAAGGCAGACTATTAGGAGATACGTTTTGGGGTTTTCAGGTCACATCTACAGAGTAGGGTTCTTTTTCTTTTTTCTTTCTTTCTTTCTTTTTTTTTTTTTTTTCTGAGTTAATGCAGAGTGTAGGATAGGTCATCCACAAAAAACAAGCTGGGGAAAAAAAAAAGAAAAGTGATGACTTCCTATCTTTGGGTGTGACTGATTTGACAAAACCATTTGAACAGTGTGATTGTTCTATGAGTAAATTGATACTGAGATTCACCCAAAGGCAAAGCTTTGGAAGACGCTTTTTTAGCTCACTCTTCCTGCCCTATGGCACTAGTGGATCTTCCTTCCTTCCTTCCTTTCTCTCAATAATGTTTGCCATCTTTATTCAGAAACCAAGAATCCATTCTCGGTTTGCACAGGAGACGCTTTGAAGATCTTCTAACTGAGACCATGGATTTTTAAATTGGTTTTTTTTTGTTGTTTTTTTTTTTTTTTAAAGTAATCTCTACATTTTTATTTATTTTTTTTAATTTATTTATTTGTCGGAGAGAGAGAGAGCGAGCACAGGCAGAGTGGCAGGCAGAGGCAGAGGGAGAAGCAGGCTCCCTGCTGAGCAAGGAGCCCGATGTGGGACTCGATCCCAGGACGCTGGGATCATGACCTGAGCCGAAGGCAGCTGCTTAACCAACTGAGCCACCCAGGCGTCCCGGATTTTTAAATTGTTAACAGAACCTTTTCTTCAGATAAAATCTTGCTTGGAACACTAATGTACTTAAGACAGGCAAAAGTCAAACTTGCTGGCATTAAGAGGTGTCTGGAGTCCTACCAGTAGGGACATTTCTTTACATCTGGTGAACCCACTGAGGCGCCAGAAACCCTAGAGTTTCATGAAACCAATTTGAAAGCCAATAATCTATTCCAAACCCCACTCCCATTTTTTGTAATCAAGTCCCCTTAAAGCATTAGGCTCTGGAGTGGGGGTAGAGGTGGGGAGGGGTTGCCCAATTCAATGTAGCAAACCCGAGATAAAGGTGATCAAAGAGAAAATGAGAGACAACGGGAACACTGTTTGGGCCTACAGACACAGAAAAAGAAAGAACAATTTGAACTGCAGAGAAATGAGGGATAATTCAGGTTTAATATAATTACTTTTGAGTTACATTTTTACAGCTTTAAGAGGCCTTTCAAATATGCTATTTTGTTAGTTCAATTCAGCAAGTATTTCCTGGGTACACATTATATATTTGATCTAATCCAATCAATGTATTGACTACCAGGTAGTGTATAGAAAATGTATAGCACATTATTTCAAGCAAACCTTTCAACCACCCTGTGAAAGAAGCATAGTTGAAGAAAATAAGGTACAAAGAGGTTAAGTAACGTGACCATGATTTTACAGTATGTCAGTAGTAGAGCTAAAATTTGAACCCAAGTCTGTCTCACTTCAAAACCCATGTTCCTTTCACTCTAACCTCGAGGAAACAGAAAATTAAGAAATTCAATGACATATGGGCTTTGCCTTCAAGTTACTTAAAATCCTCTACACTCAATTGTTGCACAAGTAAAATAGGATTAATTAGCATTGATGAGTCACAACAAAAGGCCAGAAAAGTTTGGAGGAGGATTATTTCAAGTAAAGGACCAGGAAATGCTTTGTGGGGAGGAAATCACTGAGGACTGTGTAGGCATCTGTGAGGCAACTCTATGTCACAAACAAGGAAGCTGAAGTTCAGGGAGCAGGGAGGCTCTTCCACAGTTTTGTAACTGGTTAGTGGTGACATCAGAAATCCAGGGACGGTCTTTTAGGAGTCAGAGAGAAACAGGAGAGAAAATGTGAACATAACCTCAGCAATGTCTGATTTAACCTTCTCACTGATAAATGAATTTGTCTGCACTTTCGCCATCCCTACTTCTGCTAGCATCCGATTGTCTTCACTGGACTGGTGTAACCTCTTTGCCCATAAACTGATATGCTTATAAACCTTTCCTCCACACAGCTTCCAGATTTATCAATATGAGAGGTATTCTGTTAGTCTTGTCCTTCAAATCCTTTTTAATACTGTGGTGGTGGGTAGGCCAGCCTACACGTGTGATTCAAAACTTGTGTAGAACTAGATACATTCACAGTACATACATGCGTGTGTGTGTGTGTGTGTGTGTGTGTGCAAATGAGTACAAGTAAAAGAATCTCTGAATAAAATCAGTGGATTGTAGCAGTATCAATATCCTGATTATAATATTTTTAAGAGTTGTGTAAGTTGTGATTTACCATTGAGGGAATGACATAAAGGGCACATGAATTCTGTGTAATTCATTACAACTGCATGTGAATCTATATTGATCTCAAAATACAAAGTTCATTTAGAAATGTTTTCGTAAAATCTAGAAGTATTGAAATATTTATGCTTCTTTGAAATTAGCATATAATTATCTTCTTCTCTCCCCAGCTCTATTTTTCTGGCATTCTCTGCCCCAGATCTTAAACTGTACTAACAGAGTTGCTTGCGATTTTCTCACATACACTAAGTTATTTTCCATTTTAGTATTTTGTTTATTGCTGTTGCCATAGACTGCTCACTTATATCATTAATCCTTACTTGGCATAGCTAATTTCTTCAGATTGTTTAAGGCCCTTTCTTTGATCCCTCAGATGAGATGATAGACTCTTACTATATTTATTGGAGGTTTGGTTTCTTGTCTTAACCTTCTGTACCTTCTTAGAGAGTGGGACAGTCTTATTAGCAAATAAGACTTTATTTTCATTGACCTTTATTCTTGCTAGTAAATAATAGATTCCATGTGTTTAACTTGAGTAAGTGATTGTGTTTCTTCATATAGTTTGGGAATTATCAACAATAAACCCAATGCTATTATCTTCTATTCTGTAACTAGACCAGAGTATTCATTTGCAAATTTAAGATGATTGACTATCTTAGTACACTATTTATTAACACTTTATGAAATTAACAGTAATGATTAAGAGCTTAGCTAATTTCATCCTGGGGTAAAATAAGTCTACTGATAATCACAATGAATCATAGACTTGAGATGATCTGTGTAGATAATACGCAGACTTGGAGACAGCACCACCTGAGAAAGCTGGCATTTTACTTCACATATATAGGGATCAAGGGTTTTTTTGTTTGTTTGTTTTATTTTGTTTTGTTTAAGTAAAGGCAAATTTGGGGACAGCAACAAAATGGAGCAAACAGAAATAGCATTCATTTACAGGATACTCAGATGTTTACCTGTCCTTTAGTCCAACATAGAATTTTACACTCCAATTAAAAACCACCCACACACACATCAAAGTAAGTTAACCATGGATTAAAAAAAAAATCTAA
The DNA here is from genome assembly GCA_004024625.1 of Mellivora capensis. Classification (NCBI taxonomy): domain Eukaryota; kingdom Metazoa; phylum Chordata; class Mammalia; order Carnivora; family Mustelidae; genus Mellivora; species Mellivora capensis. Next base: position 87,877 of record PISX010005790.1, on the reverse strand, counting down.
GTTCAGAGGTTTGCATTTATTTTCCCTGGGCACAATGTTAAGATGGTAGTGATGAGAGGGGTGATTTTACTGTGGATGAAGTTTAAATTTTCTAAACTCTTTTCTGTTTTCTGATTCTACTTTTTACCAGCTGGAGGCAGAATGCACAGATAATCCGTTGAGACATTTATAAAACAGGTTTAATAATAGGTCACCCTGGCTGTCAGACTTAATGAGGGAATGTTTATTTTCTTTCTGAAATCTTCAGAACATAGATCCTGGGTAGTGGAAGTGTAGAGTGTAACAGTAGTATTAGTTACAAAAGAATTTGATAGAGGATGTGATTATCTGACTTTATGGCCAGGTATCCCTGACACTGCCCAACAAAACACCAACCATGTAACTTTCTGAAATTTGCTTTATATGACTGCATGATTTTGAAAATTCACCTGAGATTTCTTGATTAAGTATGCTTTAGTTTTAATATTCAATATCCTAAATACAGAAACTATAATTCTAATTTCCTTTTTGTCCTTTTAAGGTTTGTAGAAACCCCAGCTCATTTCTCTTGGAAAGAAAGTTATTACCGATCCACTATGTCACAGAGCACACAGACAAATGAATTCCTCAGTCCAGAGGTCTTCCAGCATATCTGGGATTTTCTGGAACAGTGAGTATCAAAGAAGCCAAAATATGTTGTACTTGAATTAGGTAGAGAGTATAAAAATATTGCTTACTAGGGCACGTTTCTAAAATCGATAAAATTCAGTCACTATTGTTGGAAAAATTCATTTCCTCCAATAGTATTTCTGGGTTCAAAATTCAGTAGAGGTTTATTCGGTTTACACCAAAAGATCATTATTCCAAGGTGGTATAATTTTGGAGTATCAGAAGGGCTCTCCTCAAACCATAAGAGACTCTTGATCATAGGAAACAAACTGAGTGTTGCTGGAGGGGTGGGGGTTCAGGGGGTAGGGTAACTGGGTGATGGGCATTAAGGAGGGCACATGATGTAAGGAGGACTGGGTATTATATGCAACTGATGAATCACTGAATTCTACCTCTGAAACTAATAAGACATTATATGTTAATTAATTGAATTTAAATTAATAAAAGTTGGGGGCTCTCCTGCCTAACTCTAAATAACTTCTCAGTGACTTCCTTGATACCCTAAATCTGTTCCTTTGGCTTAAAAGTTCTTATTTGCTGTTTCAACACAAATACCCTCTGGGAAGGTAAAATATTAAATTTTGTTGGTCATTTATGCCTTGCTAGGAAAATGATTATTTTCTCCTTTATTAAGATCAAGTTTGGATAAGTAAGTAAATTCAGAGGAAGATAAGAGTATCAGAGTACTTCATACCCTAAGGGATAGGGCTTAAAATACTCATTTCCTGGTGCATCCTTTCTCTCCCATGTTCTACCCAGCAATTCTCTGACAAGGTCAGGGATCATGATTCCCACTGTACAAATAGGACTTGAACCACCTGAGATGACTCATTTGGCATGTGGTTGAGCCACGAAGTGAACCTAGAGTCTCTGACTCCAACAAATGAGCCTTGCCAACTTTGAAACAGAGAGAGCTCCTTGTTACCACCTGGGTGCTTGTGTTTTATTTAGTCCCATTCCTTGCCTAACACACTTTCGTTTGTCCTTTATGGTAGGCCCATATGTTCTGTTCAGCCCATTGACTTGAACTTTGTGGATGAGCCATCAGAAAATGGTACAAGAAACAAGATCGAGATTAGCATGGACTGTATCCGCATGCAGGACTCGGACCTCAGTGACCCCATGTGGGTGAGTGGCGCGAACGTCTCCTCTAATCTGTGGGCCATCCCATCCACATCTCTGTGAAATCTGTGTATTTCATGGCATATGAAAAGGCAGATGGCCCTGAATGGGCAAGGCCATCGGGCAGAGAATCAAGGTGGTGAGCAGAGAGAAACTTAAGTGTTTGTGGATTTTGCGTCTTCCTCGGCTCTTCTTACAGCACATGCTTCCACTGGTGTGGAGAAAGTGGGTTGGGAATAATTCTTTACATTCTTTTTTTTTTTTTTTTTAAGATTTTATTTATTTATGTGACAGAGAGAGAGACAGCGAGAGCAGGAACACAAGCAGGGGTGGTGGGGGGGAGCAGGCTTCCGGAAGCGGGGCTTGATCCCAGGACCCTGGGATCATGACCTGAGCCAAAGGCGGGCACCCAATGACTGAGCCACCCAGAATGTAAAGGTGCCCAGTCCTTTACATTCTTTATCTGAGTTTTTCCTTATATCTATCCCAATTTGGAGAAGGTGGTACCATTCAGGGTTTTACAGGAGGTCGAGTTAGAGTCAGAACCACGGTCTAGATCTGAACTCTATCCAAATTCTATCTACACTATAGCAGACTGCCTCTTTCATGGAACTATCCTTCTTAAATAAAGGAGGAGGCAGCAAATTCAGTGTGAATCTAGGTACAGATTTGAGTACCTAGTAATAGAATAAGGGGAAAGAAGGTAAGTAATACATAAAATAGTATTTTTTGGGGGGGAGTGCTTTTCTACTGAGTCACTCATCCTTAGGCTTCAGTTTCTCATCTGTAAAACGGGTAAACGAGGAGTATAATGGGTTAATAATAATAAAATACTTTTCTGAAATGTTTAGATGAAATTTTCTCTATTTGTGTAGTACATAGTGCTAGGGGGCTTTTTGTCTTATTTAAAAAAATTATTATTCATTCACCATACAAATCCTGCTGCTTTTTTGGTAAAACACACACACACACACACACACACACCCCAAACAAACAAATCCTTCTAGAAAAATGGGGGGGGAGAGCTAGAAAACAAAGTGGGGATTTCATAGATCACATGTGGAAATGATTTTGGAGATCCCCTTAAAAATACCTTGCCTTTCTTTTCTGGTAGAAGATTTTACTACAATTTTCCACTATATATATATATTTTTTTAATCTGGATTGTACTTTTTTTCTTTGTTTCTTTTTTTTTTTTTTTTTTTTAAATATTGGGAGAAGTTGTGTCAGGAAAGGGAAGAGGAAACAACCAAAAATATAAAATTGTAACTTTATAAATACACTGATGTTTTGCCACTAAGTTGATGAAAGGAAAATAACTTATTTGTCAGTGGACCCTTCCATTCTAATACTGATACAGTTCTCAGATTCGAGCTAGTGAAAGATGAATAAATCCAAGGGGCAGGTCACTCAAGGCCTTGGAATGTATTACCGTTAAACCTAAGTAGGGGTAAATTCTGATTTGACAGTGACTTTGAAATTAGGATATCTCTAATTCACTTAATAATATCACCTCTTGATAGTAGCACAAGCCTAGGCAAATCCTTCTTTAGATATTCTCTCCAGCAATTTTCTGTTCCGATTCCTGAACTCATAAAAGCAAGTGAATTTATACCAAGCTTGAATGGAGACTCAAGCCTTTTAATTTAAGGTTTCTACTCTTATTTCACACATGTTCACACATTGAAGCATGTGGTTTCTAAATGTGCTGTTCCCTTTCTTATTTTTTTAATATTAGAAATTTTCTCCTTAGACATCTTGGTTTTTTGTTTTTATGTTTATTTTTGCTTTGTTTTCCACCTCTAGCCAGCTCCTATCTATCCCTCAACAACTAGTTTATCCTATCTTCTCTGGGAAAACTTCCATATCTCTTTTTGCCACCAGTTTGAGTTAGAGACCATTCCTCTAAAGCAACCTAGTTCTATTTTTAGTCCTATTACTTATTGTACAATATTATAATTGCTTATTTCCCTTTGTCTCAAGGGGACAGGGACCATATTTTGTCCTGCTCAGCATTGTTACAGTAGCTGTCACATAATAGACCCTCAGGAAAATTTGAAGTCCTGTGAAATGAGACTTGGGAGTTATCTAAAAAAGTCAAAAAGCTCTATTTCAAGCAGTCCTGTCCAAGAGAACTTTCTTTCAGTGATGTAAATGTTCTCTCTTCTGTATTGTTCAATGCAGTAGTCATTAGCCACATGTATCCTTTGGGCATTTGAAATGTGGCTAGTGCAACTGAGGAATTTAATTTTAACTTTAGTTAATTAAAATTGAAATGACCACATGTGTTTAGTTTTGGGGGAGCACAGTTCTAGAATATCTCCAGTCAGGGGACTGTTCTCTTCTTGAACATTCGTAGTAGCAAAACTTCCTGTCCCCTCTGCCTCTCATGTTCCTTCCCTTGTGACTATGGTCTGTCAGTGTGGAAAAAGTTATGCTGTTTAGGTACTTTATTCTTTACTTCCACTGTTTTCTCAATTCTGTTAGAAAGTATCCAGATTTGTTATTTGAAAAAAAAATTTAGTCATTTAAAGTCCATTTTGGTGCTTTCATAAATCAGCTAAAGGAAACTTTAGAGAAATCCTAGTGGAGTATCTGAACGAGAGTCTTGGAAACTCTACAATGGTGTTAGAAAAGGAAAGAATGAAGAAGGGGAGAAAATAAGTCAAGAAAATAAATAGATGTCATTACCCTCATGATAGGTGTCTAGCTAAGACTGCACTGCTCTATGGGTTGGAGGTTATTGTTATTTAAGAAATACTGATATTTAAAAGGATTATCCATTCGCAACCAACTTCTCCTGAGTGTCACACACACACACACACTTGATATTGATTCTTTGAAATAGATTTTTAATAATGCCACTAGGAGGACAGACCTGATTGAAAGAGAGCATGTTCAATTTGAAGTTGATTCCTGACTCTTCCGTTATAATTCTAAACTACAAATTTTGGAAACAACTTTTTCTTAAGCATCAATATTTGGTGGTGATTAACATGTCTGATCTCTTATTTAATCTTCCCAATCACTGGTGAGGTAGAAATTATTATTTTCCTTTATAAATTAATAAGTCAAAGGCAAAAAAAAAAAAAGGTTAAAAAACTTTTCTAGGATGACATGTGCACACAACAGCAGTGTCAGTATCCTGCCCATACTACTCAACTTGATCTTTTCTTCTCTCATTTTTCCTCCAGGATACTGGGGAGGTACTTTGAGAGGAACTTGAGCTCTATTTCTTTTTAAGTACCTGTCTGTTCCATGAGCATTAGGGATACCCATGTGGAGAAACCACTCCTCTCCCCATGAGAGAGTCCTATAGTAGAGTCTCAACACTGCCTCCTCTGAAGAGGCAGAGGTCACCATCAGTAATGATGGATGATAAAACAATTGTCTCATTACTTATTAGCACCTTCAAGCTTGAAACTGTTTACCAGCTTAAATTGGAGGTAACACAAAGTCAGGAAATAAGACCCAGAAACATTGAAAAGAATAAGGGATTGAGATGATTCCGAAAAAGCTGGAAAACAAAATGAAATGTGATTTTTTTTTTTTCCAGTGATGGGTCACTTAGGAACAATGATATTGAAAGAAAGCTACAAGTTGAGGGAGAAGGAACTTGATGGCATAAGCTTGCCTCTCTGTGGCTGTTCTGTTTTTAATATGCAAAGAAGTGAGGTATTGCTAGTAAGTGATAGTTCTGTATGAATCCTGTGTCTTCCCTGGTCTTATGACCATTCCGACATCCTCACCTATGTCCACATGTGGAGGACACAGTGATGGGAATATGTAACAGTGACAGTCCTCAGCAACAGGAGTCGCAAAATGGGGGCCATGCTCAGGATCCTATAACTAGTATTCTGGTTTGGAAAGTAAGAACTGGGATCCGCTTAGATTCCTAGTTCTTCCAAAAGATAGCTGCTGATTCTTGTTAGCATATTTTCACTTTTCTTATATATAGGTTCATAGTTAAATAGTTCTAAAACCGCACATAAATTACTTTCCTTTTGCATATAATATCTTAAAAATTTGGGATCTCCATCAGGCATGTTCTCACTATGCAAGAAATATGAATCTGTGGACATGAAACATGTCAGATTATTAAGGACAGAAATCTTGAAATTGAGAATGACATCCCATTTTTATTGATGTTTTTCATATAACCTTTACCTTAGTAATTAGTCATGAAATGGAATCATGTTTTGCTCTGATTATTAACAAAGGAAATTTGAATTGCAGAGAACGTATATGCCTTCTTCATTAGAATGATTTTAATGTCACTGAAAAATTAACTACATTGAATTAGAAGATGAAAGTGAATGAGGTTTTTTCTCAGAATTTTTTCATAATTTAGCCTATGTTTCCAAGATCCTGTTGGCTTTTGATTCTACTAATATTTCCTTTAAATATTACCCTTGTCTTATTTACAAACTGTCTAAACATGACTGCCATATCTTCAATAGGGAGATAAGGGCATCAACACTTAAATGTTCTCCTGGAACAATAGATGGAAACTACGTTAACTTTTATTTTTGCATTTATTCATTCTTGGTGCTTTAAAGGAAGCCCTATTTAGTCGAATTGTGTCTTTCCCTCATGATTTGAGTGGCAATTATCTAAAACCATCCGTTTTCGTAAATTCTTATTGTAGCATCCCAGATATACACGAAGAATCTTTACCTTTTCAACTCTGCATTTCCCAAGAGCAGATAGTGTGTTTGTGTTTTGGAAAAGCCTAGGCCACAGCACCAAGCATACTCCCCTATATCTTAAATGATCCAAGATTCCTCTAAGATTTCAAGTATATATACTAGATCTAGACACGAGCATTTCCTTAGTACTTACTGAATGCTATGTTCTTTGTGATACAGATGGATAAATCATGGTATGTAGCTTTGAGAACACCATAATACAGCAAATGAGCTAATGTGTACAAAATTATTCATATGTATGTATTTTTAAAGCCACACACAAAAGAAATGATTTACTGTGCCTGACAAAGACTGGCAAAATGTCATAGAGAAGGTGATTTTTATGTAGGCCTTGAAATAAGAGTCAAATTGATCAAAACATGGAAAGAAAAAGAGGTCCAAGTTTTGATAACTATTATGAAAACAATTTATTTAAAAAAACTATAAGGTAACATGCAGAAGTTTTAAAAGAGAAGATTCAAACATTTGGCGAAGGAGAAATTTCTATAGAAAGAAGGACAAAATACAAATTTGAAAAATTTATGACACATGGCAAAGGTTTAATGCCCCTAATAAACTAAATATTTAAAAATTAATAAGAGAAAGATGAAGCCCTGCTCTTTGGCAAAAAGTCTGAGTAATTCACAGATGTTTAACAGACATAGAATGTTTGATCTCTAATAAAAAATATTGTGAATTCCAACAATGAGTTTCATTGGTTATCATTACAGATTGTGTCATAGATTATCATCAACCTGGTCAGCAAAGATTTAAATGATTGATAATATCCAGTGCTGATGAAAATGTTGGGAAACAAAATCTATCCACTTTGGGCCGAAATATAAATTGATGTAGTTGAAGGACAATTTGCCCTTCTAATTTATTTAATTTTAAAGGTCCTTACCCTTCATCCTTAGGTACCTAAAGGTATGTACCACTTCCAGGAATTTTCTTCACAAAACAATTTAAAATATGTAAATAAGTACACACATACACGCACATGCATACTGACATATGTACACACACACACACATACACACACACACATATACAGAGATGAAGACTTCATTGTAGCAGTATTTATCATATCTATAAAATGATAAGACCAGGCAGAATTTTGTAGGCTTTAAAGGTTTGGACTCAGATAGGAAAGAAACTATAGTTTAAAGCAAATGAGGGTTAAGCTCACCATTGAGAGCTGGTATTAGCAATTATGAAACATGGTCATTTTCCTCTTGCCAGTTTCATTGTTCATGAACCTCAGGGTGATTTCTGTGTTTGTGCTTTGTGTGAGGTATCTTTATGTTCAGGGAAAGATTATGTAGAATTGATATTTCTTATGAAATGTTTGGAAGAATTTGCTAATGAAACCATCTGGGCCTGGATATTTCTTTTTGGAAAGCTCTTTAATTATAAGTTCAGTTCTGTTAATTGTTACAGAACTATTGAGATGATTTATTTTATCTTGGGCAAGTTTTCATAAATAGTGGTTTGTAGGGGCACCTACCTGGGTGGTGCAGTCGGTTAGGTGTCCGACCCTTGGCTTCAGCTAAGGTCATGATCTCACCATCATGATCTCACAGTTGTGAGATCGAGCCCCACGTGGGACTCCACATTCAGCATGGAGTCTGCTTGAGTTTCCCTCTCCTTCTTCCTCTGCCTCTCCCACCCATGGATGCACATGAGCGCTTTGTCTCACTCTCTAAAATCAATAAATAAATCTTAAAAAAAAAAAAGTGATTTGTAAGGAATTTGTTGATTGCATCAAAGTTCTGAATTTTTATATGGAGAATTGTTTGTAGTATTCTCTTACTATTCTTTTAATGTCTATGGGATCTGTAATATTTTCCTGTTTCATTTCTGATATTGGTAACTTGTGTCCTCTCTTTTTTTCTATCAGTCTCAGTAAGGATTTATTAATTGTATTGATCTTTCAAAAAGACAACTCAGCTTTTTGGCTTCCCTGTTTTTCACTATTGTCTTTCTGTTTTCATCTTTATTATTTCTGGTCTTATTTTCTTCTGCTCCTTTGGGTTTATATTGTTCTTCTTTTTAAAGTTTCTTAAATTGAAAATTTAGATTATTGCATTGAGATCTTTCTTGTCTTCTAATGTTAGTATTTACATTTATAAATTTCCCATTAAATACTGCTTTAGTGGCATCCCCTACATGTTGATATGTTGTATTTTTATATTGTTCAGTTTAAAATATTTTCTGATTTCTCTTAAGGCTTTCTTTTTGATTTGTGTGTATTTACAAGCATGTTTAATTTCCAAGTATTCCAGTGTTGTCTGTTATCTTTCCATTACTGCATTCTAATATAATTCTATTATGATCAGAAAACAGACTCGGTATGATTTCAAATTTTTGAAAATTTTTAAGGTTTATTTCATGAGTCAAGATATAGTTTATTTTGATGAATGTCCTGTGGGCACTTAAAAAGACTGTGAATGATGTTTTTTGGGCTGGAGTATTCTAAAAATGTCAATTAGGGCCCATTGGTTGATGATATTATGCAGTTCTTCTCTATCCTGGCTTATTTTCAGTCTACTGGTTCTATTGATTATTGAGAGATGAATATTGAAGTCTTTACCTCCAATTATGGATTTATCTCTATCTCTTTCTCCTTTCAAGTTTGTCTGTTGTTGCTTCATATATATTGAAACTCTATTTTGGGGTGTATTTTTTTATCTTCCTGGTGAATTCATCTTTTTGTCATTATATATTTCTCTTCATTCCTTGTGATATACTTCATTCTGAAGTCTACTTTGTTTTTATATTAATGTAGCCAATCTAACTTTTGAGTAATATTTTCATGATAAATCTTTCTTCATCCTTTTACTTTTAACCTGTATTTATCATTATATTCAAGGTGAGTTGCTTCTACAATGTGTAGTTGGTCACTTTTTATCCATTTTGGCAATCTCTATTAATTGGTGTATTTGTATCATTTACATATATATAATATAATATATACCATTTGTATATATAATATATACATATAATATATATTTTTATATATAATATATACCATTTGTATTTTGTGTGTTCTCTCCATTGCTCTTTTGTTTTCCTTGTCTCTGCCACTATTTAGATCACTTCACCTATATTTAGTATTCCTTTTAATTATTCTATCTTGGTTTTGGCTGTATTTCTTTGCATATTTTTTAATTGTTTCTCTAGGAATTACTGTATTCATAATTTCTCATAGTCTATTATGAATCAATATTTTACCACTTCAAATGGAATGTGGAACACTTGCCACATATTGGTTGCATAATCTTCCCCCATGATGTAGTTGTCATATGTATTACATCTATGTACATTGAACACTCCATCAGACAATGTTATAATTTTTGTTTTCAACTGTCAAATATATTTTTAAAAAACTCAAGAGAATAAGTGTATTTTATTGAATAGGATATTTATCATTGATGTTGTTCTTCCTTCATACTATAGTTACAATTCTGACTGAATACTGTCCAGAAGAACAAGAATTCCATGTACAGTTTTGTTCATCAGAATTATTTTTTTTCAAAGAGCAGTAAGTACTTCTATTTTCTAAGCAGATCATAAGCTATGCCAGAGCTCTAATTTTTTGAATTTTTATTGAACATAAATTTAATAAACATTTCCTCCATAAACTCCACCAACCTTTTCTCCCTCCCTGCCTACACACACACACACACACACACACACACACATGCATGCGGGCAGACATACACACTAACTCACTGTAACTCAATTTGAGCCACATCTATAGATGTTTTCTAAAATTGTAGGATTGTGTCAAAATGGTTTTTGATATGCCAATTGTTTTGTCCTCATTTGATAAATTTCATTCTTCATATGTATATAATATGAAGCACATACTCTGTGAACAAAGTATTCTTCAGTAATTCACTCTACTCAGGCTACAAGGGACTGGTTAACAGCAATGCTGTATGAGTCACTCAGAAATTCTCAATTTCCCTTCCTACATGCCTCCTCCTGCCTCAAAAGGTGGAAAGGGTACGATCCTTGATATGTCATATAAAAAGCAATTATTTTCTGTATGTTCTTGGTCTCCCAGGCATCTGAAATGCGTAAAGTCTGCCAACTATAAGTCTGATACCAATATCAAGAGCTCCCTTGAAGGAAGCCATCTCTGTTTCCTTTCCCTTCTCTTCCTACTTATTCTCTCCCTCAGGCTTCCAAAACCACCCTCACATCTCCACTACTAAGCTCTTTTGTTTCTCCCACACATTCTCTCATTCTTTTTCAAGTGTCCTACTTCTCTCCCATCTCTACTTTCTCCTTGTTAGGTCTTCCAGAAAAACTCTACAGTTCAGTGTAGGGAGACTCAAAAAAAGGTGTTTTGTTTTGTTTTTCTTGTTTTTACTTTGATGACTACATTCTATGTAACAGGATTTTATAGTTTATTACTTACTTTAGAATTCTGACATAAGACTTTCATTTTTTTTTAAGATTTTATTTATTTATTTGACAGAGATCACAAGTAGGCAGAGAGGCAGACAGAGAGAGAGGAGGAAGCAGGCTTCCTGCTGAGCAGAGAGCCCGATATGGGGCTCGATCCCAGGACCCTGGGATCATGACCTGAGCCGAAGGCAAAGGCTTTAACCCACTGAGCCACCCAGGTGCCCCTGACGTAAGACTTTTAGCCAGATACACTGTGATTGGAATTCTGTCATTACCAGTTTAAGCTGTGTGAACTTGATTATCTCTATGAGCTGCTCTTTCTTCATTTTTATGGATAGACAATAATACCTATCACTGGCCTCAGAGAATTGCAGTGGTTTGTTTCATTATCTGATTTGTTTTCATTCAAAGTTCCTGGCATATAAAAATGTAGTCATTTAAAAATTATTTTTATTATCACTCGTCTATTTTCTTAATAAGAACTCTGAGTAGGTAAATATGTATTACTTTTCGTGATGAAATGAAAATTAATAAATTGTTCTGATTATAAAAGTAATGCATACTAATGAAAAAGATATTTAAAAGTTAGTATCAAAAGCATATGTAATCTCTACTTAGTGATAACAGTTATAAAACTATTAGTTTTTTTTCTAGTTTTTTCCTTGAAGAAACAGATTTTATAAAATGCATTTGGATCATGTCATATATAAATTTATAATCTACTTTTTTTGCATTCAATGATGAACATATTTCTCTTATTTACAAGTCTTCACGACAGCTTTCATTGCTATGTTATGTCATCACACAGATATATAATGATTTAACTGTTACTTTACTCAGATTTTTTTAAGAAGAATATTTATATAAAGAATATTTTCTTGCACTAGATGCTTAGAAGTGTGACTATTGAGTAAGATTGTATGAACACCAGTGTTACTGATACTTATTATCAAATTTCTTTTCATGGGTTTGTTTTCTTTTCAATTTGTACTCATACAACTGTGCGAAAGTGTCTATAAACTTTAATCAATTTTGGTTAAACTATCTCTTCTTTAAAAATGCGAATACATGTAGGAGACTAAAGGAGATTCTAGTCATTTGCACATAGAGGTGAAACAGTCCCTCTTTCTATACCTTTGATTATACTCTGTGGAAGGGATGGTAGTTTTGACTGGAGATGAGGAAGACATCTTGGAGAATGGAGCATCTCTGGGTGGGGTAAGCAGGCCTCACCAGGTTGGGAAAATATGAAGAAAGGGGTGAAGAAAGAAGAGTATACAGAATATATATATGGAGATATATATCTCCATATATATATTTCCACATTTATTTCCTAGGAAATATGTATATTTCCTAGGGTCAGCCCTGAACATGGAGATACGCATAACACTTTCTACTTTTCTGTGCAGCACTTCTTAACCCTTGCTCTTAGGATCTTTACTACCCTTACTCTTTGGCTACTACCATTAAAATAATCATTCAACCATAATTTGTACCAAATAAGCTTTTGCTTATTAGTTCTATGAAAACAAATGAAACAGAATATATTCTGTGTAGAAAAAGCCCTCCAATTTTTGGAAGATGGGTTTGTAGTTACTTATGTTGCTTCTGAGATGGCCCAGTATCCACTCAGATTAGACTGGGTTTAGGTGTCCCCAGAAGAGCAGACTGTTTTCCTGTTCTGTTCTTTGTGCAGTGTAGCCAATCAGAAGGCACCACTTTGTTCAAGATTGCCAAGCCAGGGACTTTTACCTTAAACGCAAGTATGCATTTCAAACCTTGAACAAACAGTCTGCTTAATAAAATAAGGGAAAGGGTTTTCTTTCTTTCTTTCTTTTTTTTTCTCTAGAAATTCACAAACATCATTTGACAGGTGACAGCTCCTCCCTTACAAAAGGGGCTGTTTGCTTTTTGCTTTGGTGTTTGGGTAAACTGCAGCACGCACTGGCAGGGAATTTATTGCCTAGGGGAAGGTGTTTGCAGTCGCTGTGTTTAATCTGAAAAGAAACCCTTTTCCTTCTATCCCCTCCCTCTGTTTTTGAGGAGGGAGAGTTGGAAATGATAGCCCTAGGGAAATAGTTCCCCTAACACCTGTCTTTGGTGTAACCTCAGCAATGTTACTTAAGACACTGTGCTTAGTGTGTATGCATTCAGAATGACAAAGTTGAAGAGGGCAGATAAACAGAAAGGGATTTCAGCAGAAACATAGGAGCTGATTCTGACCTTACATCCTCTTAAAAACCGAAGAGTCTGAAATCCTAGCATGCTGATTTAGAGAGAATCTGATTTGTTTGAAGTAATATGCCGTGAGTCACCTGTTCATTCCTTCAGTGACCAGTTTATTTAATATTGTTTAATCTATAAAACTTGGAAAATTCTAAAATAGTAGACTTAGGGCTACTATTGTAGACATGATATAGTTCTACTTTAGCCTTCCTTTAATAGATGAGAAAACTAAGATCGAAGTTGATTAGGGTGGAACTCTCCAGTGTTTCCACTAGGGTTTATGGTTGACTATGGATTAAACCTAACTTTCTGGATTTGTAGACCTGCCTTTCCCTTTCCTATTAGAGACAGCGTTGATGAGCTCAGGCTCTGGAGTAACTTGCTGTCTGCATTTGAATTCAGATCTCTCATTCACTACTTGGATGACCTTGGCTAAATCCTGATATGTTTCTGAGCTTCAGTTTACCCACTTGCAAAATGAGGATGATGAGATTGGTGACATACCAGAGAAGAGCTTTTTAGCATATTGAGACAGGACATGTCAAGCAGGTAACAACATCTTGTATGAGGTCAGCTCTCAGTGGTGATGGTCATTACTGTTACTTTTAGAATACGATAAATTGGAAACAGGAAATTAGGAATCCCAAGTAGAGCAATTGCTGATGCAGAAAAAAGCAATATTTGCATGGATTTATATTTTTATATTTCAAAAAAAGAAGGTAATATTTGAAGATACACTAGTATTCTATAAAATCCATTAAGCTCCCTTCCCCCCACTTGAAACTATACAGAGTTCAGTTTTCTTCAAAGTAAGTCAAATTTTGAAGCAGATTTCTTTTAAAAGCTCTTATACTCTGGCATCCATTCAGTCTCATAGAACTCACAGAAAACATTTTCAGTTTAATTACTAAATAGTATTTTATTTCACTTATTTGGTTGTCATTCAGTAATTTAACATAATAAAATATTCTCTACACCAGAGCCCAAACTTTGGAATTGGATACCCTTATATCCCTGGGCTTGAATCTTCGTGTGATAAAGTCAGAGCTGTGTGGACTCCACAACAGTTTGATTTTCTCAAAATGTGGTCTCTAGCCAACACCATCAGGAACTTTAAAAGATGCAAATAGTTTGGGTTCCACTCCAGATCTGCTCAATCAGAAACTAGAAGAGGGAGGGCAACAATCTTTCAATAAGCCCTCCGGGTGATTCTGATGTTGGAGAAACACTGGTGCAATCCAGTGTTTTAACATACATATTTTTATAGGCTAAGAAACTCAGGTTCTGAGTGCAGAGTGACTTGCCCAAGGGGACAGAGCCATAATGACAGAGAAGAAACATCTAGGCCAGTCTCTATTTTAAAGTAGACATTTTTAGCTGTGACTCATCTTAAAACATGTGGAAAGTTCTACTGGGTTATACCACTGAGAAATTAAAAAGGTAGACTATAACAGCTTAGAAAAAGTTATTAAACGTATTTATTAAGTGGTTGGCTTCATGTCTTTATCAGTAGACATTGTCAAACAAATTCTCATACCTGGTTTTCTCTTAAATTGTAGGTTCATAAGAATCTTTTCCCTGGCAAAAAGACTAAAATTTCAAGCTTGTATTCTTGTCAATTCAACAAGGATTTGCTAATTATTTACTAAGTTCAAGATACACTGCTAAAGGTATAAAGTTTAAATAAAAGGGCTAAGTCTGTCACTACATCTAACTTAAAATCAGTGGGGGAGACAGTTATGAAGTTAATGAACTAGCTTATAGTTGATCTAAATGATCATATCCAAGAAAATATTTGTTGCTTATCTATTGAGAGATAAATGAATAAGACAACAAATGAGTATCCATTTGGACAATGGACCAGTTTAGTCATCAGCAATGATGGCTGGGCTTTACAACTTTGAGAACAGTATTCACATCATACTCTAAAAGAATCATAACTTCTAGGCATTAAGCAACTCAGTGATCCTGCACCTAGCCAACATTTGCTACTTTCTATACCTGAGACATTCTGAGGAATGAATGAATAAGTAAAGAGTATGTTTTATACCTAAGGACCTCACAATTTATTACCAGACAGGAGAGGCAAACAATTCTTATCAAGATAGAAAGTGGTAGGCAACAGAGGAGAATACAGACAAACTTCAGCAAGAATTCTGATAATTATGTCTATGTAAAAGCTTAGGAAACATACTGGCCATGTGAAAGAGGAGAAAGAGAAGGTATTTTAGACCGTGAGAATTATCTGAGTTAGGGAACAAGTGTACATGTGGGAAGCATTCAATGCAGGAGAACAGGAAATGATGATAAATAAGAACTGGAGAATATTTGCCTCACTTAAAGTAATGCAAATTATTATTATTATCCTAAGTTCCCTGGACTCACAGCACATAATGTGGGCTATCAGTTTGAGACCCCTTGAGTTAAATGTATAAATAGTTTTGATAAATTGTATATCGAAAGGAAGGAAGGTCAATTTGATTTGGCTGGAAGTCAACAGGGAAGAGGAGGAATAAGGAAATACACAAATAGTTGAGTTGGAGTCAGGTCAAGGAAAACAGGGATACATTCTAACCCGGTGGTCTTGGTGAACTGCTTATAGGATTCAGAATGTGGGCAACTAGAGGATGGTGGCTGGAGGTGGGGAGGTACCTGCTTGTGCATATGACCCCAAACTCTTCAGTGTCATGTGCTTAGTGTTAAGAGAAGTAGGTGTGTTAGGATTAAGAGATTGGGTCTCTCTATAGACTATTCTTTTCAGATAAGGACCTGTTCATTATCTACTTTTTCTACCCCAGCTCTTAAAGTAGGAACATAATGAAAATGAGAGTGCCTTTACTTTAGGGAATAGGTGAATAGACTACTAACTAGAAAATGAGAATAGTGTTGATTAAAAAAAAATGGAATAGAGATAAAAAACGAAAAGTTTTTTTAAAATGGCTGATAAAAGCAGTAGCTGGATTGATTATTTCTGATTAGAAGGGCCATGGGGGAGTCTTCATCAGATAAAAGGTAACATCTCAATGTGAGTGCATGTGGTAGGAGAGAAACAGGCAGAAAAACAGACAGACTTAGTTTGTAGAGTAAAAGCCTTTTCATAGGTTAGCTGAATGGAGTGCCCCTCAGAAGTATATTGTCTGCAGTGATGTGAGTTTCACTTTTATCTTTTTTGTCTATCAAAGTTGATTTTTTTTAAAGATTTTATTTATTTTGAGAGAGAGAATGTTTGTGTGCATGGGGCAAGTGTGGTGAAGGAGGCAGAGGGAGAGAGAAAATCTCAAGCAGACTCCCCGCTGAGTGTTGGGCTCAAAGCTGGGTTGGATGTCACCACCCTGAGATCATGACCTGAGCCAAAACCAAGAGTCAGGCTCTTAACCACCCAGGCACCCCAAAGTTATTCTTTTTGTTTAGGAAAGACATATAATTCATCTATAGATTAAGGAGAGAAAAAAAAAAAACAACAACCACACACACACACACACACACACACACACACACAGTTCTTACTTCATTGTATTTACTTATCATCCTCCCAAGAAGCTGAAGAGCTCTTAATGGATGTTATTCAAAGCTTTTCTCACCACACCCTCTTAAAGAGCTAGAAAGAGAGGGGGTACTTTAAAATCTCAGTTGTGTCTCCACCATAGCATAGGACAGTGAATCAGAAATAAAAATAAAACCCACAGATATAAAACCCACACGATTTGTCTTGGAATTGAATATGCTTCAGTCCAGTGCATGTTACTACCTAATAAGAACTTAGATGACCTTATAAAATATGGCTTTTAAAAATAGCCCTCTCCTTTAGATATCGGGTTTGAGAATCAAGATGTTTTTTCTATAACCTGAACTTTAGTGGATTATTATGGATTTTGTGATGTTGGCTGCCCTGGACAAAGGGAATAGGCATGAACCACCTTTGCTAGTGAATTAGATACAATCCACTCCCCACTTAACCAAGGTATTTTCTGTGCTTTCCAGCAATAGCTTAGTTTGAAAAAGAAACAATTCAGCTGCTTGAAGTTGATCAGATAGAAAGAAAACTAAGAAGGCTATGAAAGAAGGGAAAAAAAAAAACTTTTTGTGAATCATCAAAAATGGAAAACCACTGTGTTCCAGTATGTTCCCTCTTCTTTAGATTCAAGAATTAACACATCATGTGTAACAAAATTAAGCTCTTTGGAGGTCTTTTGGCATAGGCACATAGATCAGGGTTTATAGTGTAAATTTACTAACTCTTCCAACTTGAAAGGCACCCAAACTTTAGCAGTCCTGAGCTTCAGTGAGAAGCCACTGGCCTAGGAGTCAGAAGCCCAGGTTTCTAGTCCTCACACTGCTGTCACTAATTGGCTTTTTGTTGATAAAATGAATTAACTTCCTCTTCCGAGTCTTTTCCTTAAGTGTAAAAGCATGGAATTAGACTGGTTGCTAAATTCATCCCTTCATCCTGAGTAACAGATAAACCACCAATCCTTGCCGAAACTCCTTTTGTGTCTTCATGTGACTTTGATGGGAACACAGCACAGACACATTTTCTGGAACCATTAGTGAAAACATATAAACCCATGTGCCCTGTTTGACACACATAAACAAAACCTGTCCTAAATCATCACTATGCGGCATGGCATCTAAAGAGTTTCCTTTCCTTCTATTCTCTAGGTCAAGGGGGAGGTGGGACTTGCAAAAATGAGAACACAAAAGCAACATTTTCATTTTTGAGAAAAGGAGTACTTCCTCATCAGTGCTTTTTGTGGAGGTAGGGTGGGTGGTGAGGGATTGTGCTCCTGAAGATTAGTCATGAATATAAATCCTGTCTGGAGCTGGAGAAAGGAGAAGGGACTGAGTCTTGCTACTCCCCACTCCTCCCCTGCTACCTCCATCTGCCTCATGAGCCCGGAGGCAGTGTTCCTTCCAAACAACTACTCGCCTAACCAGTTCATTGGAATGTCTTTCTACAGACGGTGTCCTCATTCAGATTTCTTCTGAAAATGAACCTCTCTAAAAGCATAAATCATGTTTAAAAAAAAAAAAACATGGTGGTACATGTTAAACACAAAAAAATCTCTTCTTTGGTTTAAAAAAAAAATGCACACACAAACCTACTCCACCCCCACAACTAGACACAAACACAGAAATAAGAGCAATTAGGAAAACAGTTGCCTTGCACCTTTTAAATAGAGGACTTTTGCTCTTGGTTGGATCTGGTCTTTGGGGTGACAGGAATTAAGCTCTCTTGATGTAATCTTTCCTGCTTACCACACACACGCCTTGTTGATCCCTCAACTTGCAGTCTAGGAGAGATTTTATGAAAATATTAAGTATATGTTCTTCTTGCTGGCATTTTGAAATGGACAAATAAGACCGCATGAAGCAAAAGCTATGAACTATGGACTGACACAAATTTTACCATGTAACAATCATGACTTCAGACAGACATATAAAAAAGGTCATATTCTGTGAGAGAAATTTAATAAATTACGGAGTACGTACTTAAAAATCTGTCTTCATTGTATAATAGCATTAGATAAAAACTGAGGTGTCCATGGGTTTTTTTCACTTTCTTTCTTTCTTTCTTTTTTTTTTTTTTTCCCCGACCCTGTTGCTCATCTGGGTCATACTAAAAAACCTTGAGTGGTAATGACTCACATAATATTTTCTTATTCTGGTTGTATCCAGTTCTTAAATAAATAAGGATAGTTTGTGATTTGAATTCACAGAGAAAAAAATAAAAGTGTGCTGATCTCTTAATTTATATAGTGGTAATGGGATGGTGTTGATAGTGCTAAAGAAATTGAGTTTCTTGCTTTATCTGGTGAAAGTCTGAATGGTAAAGGATAAAAGAGGCATTTGATTTACTGGGTTTATTTTTATTTTTACTTTTTAAAGATTTTATTTATTTATTTGACAGATAGAGATCACAAGTAGGCAGAGAGGCAGGCAGAGAGAGAGGGGGAAGCAGGCTCCCCGCTGAGCAGAGAGCCCGATGAGGGGCTTGATCTCAGGACCCTGAGATCATGACCTGAGCCGAAGGCAGAGGCTTTAACCCACTGAGCCACCCAGGTGCCCTAGTTGCTGGGTTTATTTTTAAAGGAATTCCCATAATCATTTGAGGTTTGGAAAATTTGAAGTTTGGTTTTAACTTCAAATTATCCTTCTGTAAGAACAGAATGAAACTAGCCTTATTAATCTATACAGAGTTCAGCTAAAGAGTAGCTCATGGTTGGAAAACCATGAGTCGCACCTTTTACCTTGCAGAGGCTGGGACACTAAATTGATGGGTGATAGAACCAAGCCATTATCTTATGACTGAATTGCAAGAAGAAAGAAATGCTTGGTTCAAACATTTCAATAGACTGTACGGTCTATACAAAAATAAGCTATTGTACAGAGATGAGGGTGTTACAGTAGATATTTGGGAACCTAAATTCTGGTCATGATTTCTACATCATTTAGCTGAGTGACCTGACACATGTCACTCACACTCTCTAGTTTCAGTTCCTTCACTTACAAAATACGTAAGTGATATTCAAATCTAGACATCTTGAGATCTAGATTTTGATGTCAAGTTTTCCTGGAATAACTCATGAAAGTGAAATCTCATGGAATATGCCAACACATAAAACAAATCAAGTAGTATTTTACTGTTAGAGATTTATTCCAAGGGCTAAGTACATTAACTCTATGTTTAAATATCCTGGGTGTATGAATAACTAACCCTGTCTAAGATTAGGGTGGTTGTGTTTTTTTTCTTTTATAAAATGGGATTAATGTGATTATTGTGAAAGCTAAATGAGATAGTCAATAGAAAGAGATTATCACAATAGTGTTGCTCAATTTTTTTTAATATTTACTTTATATTATGCCAATCATAGAACATATAGGTTGTTTTAAATAAACACAACTTAAGGGGTGGTTTTATATAGAAATTATGGGGCTCCTGAGTGGCTCAGTGGGTTAAGCCTCTGCCTTCAGCTCAGGTCATGATCCTAGGGTCCTGGGATAGAGCCCCGCATCGCATCGGGCTCTCTACTTAGCAGGGGGCCTGCTTCCCTTCCTCTCTCTCTGCTTGCCTCTCTGTCTACTTGTAATCTCTGTCAAATAATAAAATCTTTAAAAAAAAAGAAATTATGTTTTACCAGCTTAAGATCCAGCTCCTTTTTTTTTTTTTTTTTTTTGGTAGTGGTGTTATTTTTATTATGTGATTCTTTTTTTTTTCTAAGATTTTATTTATTTATTTGACAGACAGAGATCACAAGTAGGCAGAGAGGCAGGCAGAGAGAGAGGGGGAAGCAGGCTCCCTGCTGAGCAGAGAGCCCGATGTGGAACTCGATCCCAGGACCCTGGGATCATGACCTGAGCTGAAGGCAGAGGCCTTAACTCACTGATGCCACCCAGGTGCCACTGTGATTCTTTTTTAAAAAACATCTTGAGTCACAGAGATTCTAAGTAGTTATAAATTATTTTTTAAACTTTCATTAAAATTTCTAGATAACTGGTCATCAAATTGCTCCCAAATCCAGAAAGACCAATAGCAAATATATATATTAACATCAAAACACTGTTCTCAAGCAGCTATTTTCATTCTTTATCATAAACAATAAAAAAATTCTGGCCCCAAATCCCAAATTTAGCATATGCATTAAAACTACCCATGATACAGTAACACCTACTGCACACTGTGGGTTGACTTGTCATTGTAAGGTTGACTCAAGTTTAGGCTGTGACAAGGGCATGTACTGAAAATATATTTGGCAGTGGTATATGGATAGCATAGTGAGAGTTCATATAGATTCAAGTCAGATAATGGATAAAATGCAGGCCTAAAAAAAACCAACCCCCCCCCAACACACACACACAACTTTCTAGTCAGTGACATTGATTAGTAGAAGTACAAGCATGTGCCCAGAGATGGCCAGAGAACTTCATTCCCTGCTCAGCACAAAGCAAGTTAATATGGCTGCAGAGACCCTTTTCAAAGCTCACAGCCCATATCTACTCCTGAGCTACACATTGGGCTCTCTGCTCTGCAGGGAGCCTGCTTCCTCTTCACTCTCTGCCTGCCTCTCTGCCTATTTGGGATGTCTGTCAAATAAATAAATAAAATATTTTTTAATAAAGCAAATGTATTTAGCATTGCCAAATTTAGCATATAAAGTGAGTGATCAAATTGGATAAGATGATGCTAATTGAGAAAAAAATAGCTTTAAAATAAGCATATAAAATTTCTTATGTTCCTGATCGGCTGTCACTGAAGGTGAATGACACTGAGAAGATCCAACATGGAACTACCCAAGGTGGCCACTGTGAAGGACAGCCTGTTTGAAGGTCTAAATGGGTACAGCCATTTAAAAAACTTTATTTCTCTTTCATACATTCCATTAGGGTATATAAATGATCTATAGGATGCATTTATCATAATCATATTTTCACTCAAAGACCACATTACCTAGTCCATTAACTCTAAACAAGTTATTATGTTTCAAATGAATAACAACTAAATGGAAAAATACAAAGCAAGGATCAACATGGTTCTTCCAACTTCTGTGTAAATCAAGTTCTATGTCAGAGGTTTTCATTTGAATGAATCAAAGCTAATTGCAGTGAGGATTTAGAAAATGATACCTATTCATCAAAAACAAACAAATAAATAAAATAGCTTATGTTTGAACAACTTTCTGCAGGTTAAAAAAAAAAAGTTATTTCATGTCCATTATCACTCTTGATCTTCACAACATGTAACATATATCTCATGCCATTATAAGTACATTAACTCTTTGGATTTTTGGTGTAATTAAATGTTATTAAAAGCAATTTAACTTCATTAATGAACAGGTTAGTATGTATGTCTAAATAAAAGGCACCCATAATATTTCATACATTAAACAATTGAAAATATGGCTCTTGTTCTGGAGCTCCAAGTTAAAAGAACAGGATCCCAAAGATGAATGTTCTTTAACATCGTTTCGTACTCTAATTACAGGCAATATTGATAATAAAGCTAACCATGAAAGAGATTTTCAACATTGGTCACCTGATTGGCCTTGAAGAAACCTTTATTTTCTTTAATTACTCATCTTTGTCTTCTTTTTATTACGGATTCTTTTTTAGACTTTCTGAGTTGAGTATTTGGGCATAGTCAATAGTGTCAGCACTACCCAGGACTGAATAAAGGATTGTTTGGTTGCTTGCTTGGTTATCGGAGAATGAGATCTTGGCTCTCATTCAACTAAAACAGAAAACGTCTGGGCAATGTCTGCTAACGTTGAAAAGTAGGGTCAGTTCTCATTGATATTCAGCAAATTCATCGATTGATTCACTTCTTAAAATGTATTGAAACCTTTCACTGTATAAGACCCCATTTAATATTTGTAGGCCCAACCTAAGGTGTTAGTGGGGATATTATCCTCAGTAGGATGTGATAGTGTATCAGAAACCTTGTTTGCTGAGCATGGTGAAGTGATAAATTGTGCCCTTGTTTACATGGCTAATTGTAAGGATTTGGAAACACTCCTTTGATGTACTAAGAGCAGCTAATGAAGACAGTTAAATGAACCTTTATAATGAATCTAGGGGTTCACATCAGCTAAAAGTTCAACACTATCTGCTAATTTTCTTCTTGAGCCTGGCCCAAACTTTTCTGTATTACCTCCTAGGCAGAAAACCTATTTTGGATATAATGGCAAGCCAGCTTGTTTTTCTTTATAACCTAACACTTTATGCACTCTCTTAAGATGTTGGTGCTGGAACCAGCTATAGAGATCATCTTATAGCTAATTTAATTTTTTTTTTTTTTTTTTTTTTTTGCCAGCAAAGGAAGTGAGCTCAGAGAAGTAAAGTGACAAGCCCTAGATCACATAGCCAGTTGGTGATGAAGCCAGCCTAGCATCCACATGTCCTGATTGTTTGCACTATGTTATGATGTGCTCTGTTGAAAAAGAAGTGCCTATATACAGTCTTTTGAAACTAACTCTGTATTTCACCAAGCTCTGTGTACCAACTTGAGACTATTAATTTTTTTTTTTTTATAATGTGAAATAGTTGCTCTCACATTGCCATTTTGCCTAACAACAGCTTATTCTTATTTGGAGAAAGTATCAAGACTTCCTCTAATGTGTTTGGTGCTTATTCAATGCCAAGTTTAGTGCCTAGACTACCATGTTTGATGGAATGGTAGATTGAATTTCTGCATTGTTTCCAAGAATTGTGCTCTAAGAGCATAACACACGCACCCCCCACATAATCTTGTCCTGCAGCCTTGGTGGTGTAATGAATTAGTCTTGCACGAGTCTGCTGCTTGTGGAGGGCTAAGCAGGGGATCAAATCCTCCCTTTGTAGTGAGACAAGCTGCCGGAGAAGTGATTGATATTGCAGACAGAAGTAGGACTTCAAGGAAGAAATAAGCAGATAAGTGGGGTAATAAGTAGATAATACTGCTACTTTGCACTCAGTGTCTTTTATCTGAGCATCTGAGGGCAGCTGTATCCTCAAACATCAAGGCCTCTCAATGTAAAGAGAGAATGGGGTCTCTTACTTGGTGGCCGCCTCTACAATCCATAAATCAGTGAAAAGATTTCCTAAGGAAGACCAGTGGTAAAGATTTTTTGTTTTTCTTCTTTTCTCTGGGAAGTTAAGCCACCAGGATATGAAGCAATCTCTCTAAAAGTTATCTTGATCTTGATGCAATGATCTGTATGCACCTTCCCCTACAATGTTTGGATCTGAAAAAAGAACCTTCTACTCTACCAACTAAGGCATTTACTGTATTTTTTTAACCCCTTCTGGTCATGTCAGACTCACTCCCTTTGAGTAATTCTCATTCTTGCATTTATATTACTCCTCAAAAATTTCCCTTGTAAATCTTATTTTAGGTCAAAGTCCTTAGACAGTAAATCGTTCAGACAGCTTCAGGCCATTACGGCTCCAAGAGACTATTGTGAAGCGAAGCTGTGTTTAATAAGGTTGGTGGGCTCAGTTAGAGATCTCTTTGAGTATGCCTGCATTAATTTTGTACACATCTTGTTAATTCAGACAAAGAGGGTGAGCGGCCAAGCTGAAAGTGTTTCCTTTTCGCAGACTGTGAGTCAAAATTCAGAAGCCCGTTCCTAGCAGAGTTAGAGAACAATCCTGGCTGTCACAAGTTTTTGTAGGTAACTTTATTCCCTATTTAACAGAGACTACAACTGTTTTCTAGACATTAAATGACCAAACATAAATACTAAGTGCCACAAAAAATAGTGTTGAGCATCCTTTCCATTTTTATTGCCAGTTTATGTGTGTTGTGGGCTCCCTACATTTTTGTTGTTGTTTGTTTGTTTGTCAGTCATAGAAATCTTATGGTTAGGAGAGATCTTCAGGGTCATCAGATCCCACCACCCACGCAGTCTGGCATTTAGCTCCATAATTACAATATGTAAGTGACTGGCGTAACCTTGGGAAGGAACGAGGACATGGATCCATCCAGTCTGTGTCCCCTGAAGATCAAAAAATTTTCACTGGATGTGGAAAAAAAAGAGAAAAATCCACTTAATTCATGGCTAACTGTTTCAGATTTTATGGTTTGTCTAAAGACAAATTTGCTTTCTTTTAACAAACAGTACTTCCTTTAAAACAAATTTCATACTTGGCAGAAGATAAAAAAGAACTATGTATATTTAATAGTGTTCTCCAGCCATCTTTCAGTGTGACTGAATTATTTTGTGAGTTGATGGTTCTCAAGTTGAGATAGTTACAGATAAAATGTGAAAGAGATTGTGCATACATGCGTGTGTGTTTGGGGAAGGAGTATGATAAAGACAACACATGGATATTACACGTATCACTGCTTTGGCGATCTTAACACACTATTGGTTAATTATAATCTCTTCTATTTTTCCCTTCCACTTTATAGTTTATAAAACACTTTTTTTTTCCTTCTTTTTATTTTTTTAAGTAATCTCTACACCCAGTGTGGGTGTCAAACTCATATGCCCAAGATCAAGAGTCGCATGTTCACCAACTGAGCCAGCCAGGAGCCCCAATGCTTTTTTTTTCTTATTTGATAGTCCTCACAGGTACCTTATAAGTGAGGTAATATGGTCATGATGTCCTCATGTCATAAATATGGAAACGGAGTTTCAGGGTTTCATTGAGCCCGCAGATGTAGCAAGTATCAGAACCAGGACTCTACAGCCCACCTTTTGGCTTGGAACCATTGCTCTCCAAGCCAAGTTGAAAGTGCATTTAGATATAGCATCAGATAGGACGCATTAGTCTGCTACGACGAAATGCTATATAAAATCAGTAAATACTGTCATCAAATATATCCTCAACACCCATGTACTTAATTGACCGTTTTAAGTACAAACCTTTCTATAGAGAGGATATAGAGTTAAAAACTATGTATAAAGAAATCATTTACCATGACCTGAATCCACTTGATTTAGCTTAATATGTAGGTTAACTTTTTATGATTCCAAACTCCTCATTCTCCCCCAAGTCAGTCCCCTCCCTGCTTCCCTCCCTTCTTCTTTTCTTTCTTCCTTCCTGCCTTCCTTTTTTTTTTTTTTTTTTTTCCCTTTTCAACCCCAAACCCAGAGGATGCTGCTCTTGCTAGATTTTACATTATGTCCTTTTAGGGCAGAGCGGAGACCACCTTCTGCACAGTTACCTAGATCCTAATGTCACTTTTTGTCTCGCCTCGTCTCCATTTAGCTTTGTCTACTTGCTTGAGTGCGCACTTTGCTTCCAAGCTTTTGTGAGGTGACAGCCCATATCCTTGACCACTTCTTCCACCTCTCTGCGTGTCTGACACTTCTTGTTCTCAGTTTCTACTGCTATGTAATTCTCCTTTCTCATTTAGGTCACATATTTCTTTTACATTTTAGAAGGCCCAAAATTAATTCTGAAAAATATTTTACCAGAGGGGAAACAGAAGTTGATATTTACTAGTAGCTTAATGTATTTATTAGATAAACTGTCCTTGTGGCCCAAACTTAACTGATTTCAAAGCAGAACTTTAGGCAGCTGCATGGGTATATCAGATATAATTCTAGTACCCTTAGAGAGTAAGCCATGGCAACAAAGTAATTTCTCTTAGGTAAATGCAGTGGGCAATGTAATCCTTTCAAACAGGAATGTAAAACTAAGAATGTGGAGAGCCATTTCATGTTCACAAAACTGTTGCCAAGCACTGGGACACGTACATTCCATTTGGGGGCTTTATATTGTCAGCCTCTAAAATGAGAAAAGTTTGGTTATATGAGTTCTAGAGTCTTTAATCATGTCAGATTTTTTAGTTCTGTTTCTACCAGTGCTTAGAATTACTGCTCATATCATTGTCACTGCAAGCCAAGCATTCTCTTTTATCCTTACCTTTGGAATACCACATTTCCCTCCCAGAGAAAATGGCAGAGCTCTTTCTCTTTTCCCCGTTCTTCTTGCTGAGGCACAAGAGAAAGTGGCTCTCATTATGGGTGTGTCCACTTATAGTCCTAGGAAATAATGGGAAAAGAATTTATGAGCAAATGCCTAATTGATTGCTAACTACTAAGACTCATAGACTTTCTATTAGGAGAACTAGTTTTGCTTTACATTTTTAAATGTAAATGTTAGCCCCAGATGGGCAGAACATTGAACTCTCTAATTAGCCTTGCAGGTCCTTCTTTAAAGAAACAAATGTGTAGCAACTAGCCATTTAAAAAGGCATTCTGTGCATTGCTTGCTGAAAGTCAGAGGGCAAATGCTGTTGTGACAGTTGGGTGGACTTGGCAGGCACACTTCTCTGGAGAGGATGAGAAAGAGAAGAGCAGTCGATGTTAATCTTTGGTGATAGCAATGGCAGAAGACAGTTCTGTCTAATTCTAGAATCTTTTTGATATTCTTTCACTTCATGTGAAGTTTTCCAATTTTTAATCCAAGGAGTTAGAAAAATAGAGTCATAGGAAATAGGAGATGATCTAGCCAATACCTTTATCTTTAGGGAAGTTAACTTATAAATTATAAGTCATAACAGCTTAGTTACCTTATGCATGAGAAAGACAAAAATAATTCAAGCTCACCAGTCTTATTCCAGTACATGTTTCCTACTCTACCCCCCATCTCCCAAGTCCATCATGCTCACCTAACTTCACTTTATTATTCTGAATACAGAATGTTTTGTCTCTGTCTTCTGTCCCTTACTGTTATTTTAATTTAGGAATGCCTTATTTCTCTTTGTCTTCCTTCTAATTCCTGCCCAACGGTAATGAGACTCAACTCCATTTCTCCTCATTGGGAATTAATCATTCTTCTCCCTTATTTCCATAGAATTGTTACTTGTAATTTAACACTTAGCATTTATTTTATTTAGCTTCTGTTTTATATACATTTCCTCCTGACTTTATAAACTTTATTGCTGTTGTTTTGTTTTGTTTTCTTTTCAGAGATGTCCCTTCCATTCTATCAGGCAGTCTGAGGACAGACACAGAATTTTGTTCCTCTTTGGGTCTTACTGTAAGACCATATACAATGAAGTATTCAGTTAATGTTAGAAATTAAATGTGTGTATGTGCAGGTATGTGTGAGGAGAAATAAAGTAGTTTCTACTGGTCATATCTCATATCCTTCTAGCATTAACATGGACCTAGGACTTAATCTTGGACTCAACTAATGTTTAACTATTTAAACTAGCCTTGACTTTTATTTTTCTGTTTGGATTGCCCAGTTAGGAAGGGAGAGGAGGTAAAACTCAAATTTGACAATTTTCCCAGTGATGTATCCCGATAAGCATTTTTGACTTGTTTCCTTCTAGAATAACAGTGGAGACGGAGAAAGGGAAGTGGTCTGATGTTTGAGGATCATGCATGAGTTTTAGCTATCTGCACAGTCTTCTAGCTATTGACCTTGACTAAGAATTCACTATGGTTGCTAAATAAAAATTGAAAGAATATGGACCATTTCAGGAATTAGTTGGGAGAGAAGATGCTGAATATATCTTTTAAAAACATGCTCAGAAGGAAGCATCAGGGTCCTGGTTTGCTCACGATCTTACAGACTTAGGACACACCATTTATACTGTCATTGATTTAGCCTCTCAGCACTGTATCTTAACCCTCTTACCCTGAAGGGACTCAATCTGAATTACAAAGCCCAGTGAACAAAAAGGAATACTGAAGAGAGCATAAGGAGTTCATTAAGATGGGCTTAGTATACCTGTTTCATTCATTTGGCACCTGAATTACAAATAATTCTTCACCTTTACTTTTATTTTGTTGGGACTGCTCCATAGTGTGTGTGTGTGTGTTCAGATTATTTTTAATGGAACCTGACATTGCCACATGTATCTTTCTGTGATCTGAATACAATGATTTGAACTCTTCTGGTTTCCATCTAAAGACTTGGTTTCTGCATTGTTACTAAGAGGCTATTAATACTTAGTTTCTCTTTACTTTTAAGCTACATATATTTTAATCCTGAAGTAAATTCCTGTCTTTGCTGGAAATTGCCTATATTTTTTAGATGCAGCATTCATCCTAAGTCTTTCTCTCTCTCTCTCTCTCTCTCTCTCTCTCTCTTTAATCTTTCTATAACCACTGTTGCAGAGTTGTCCAGGTAAAGATCGATGCAGGTAATGTTTTCTTACAAAATCAAACCAGTGGCCTCAGGAGGCCAGAAGATCTGGCTTAACCACCTAGCTCACAGAGGCACACCTATTTGGTTGCACCACTTTTTAATCGAGTGGTGAATCAGGCTTGGGAAGCTGCAACTAAGTCAGTTTAATATGTCTGTAACAGTAGGAAGCTCAAGAGATCAACATTAAGGGAAAAAAGCTGCTAAGTAGGAAAGTATCTTTGGGAGTCATTTGTGGCAACAAGACCTCTTCTTTCTCCTGCAGCACCTGCAAACAAATTGATTTGCTCAGAGACCAAATCCCTCCCCCTTGTTGGGGCATGCGTGGGAGCAGACAGCCTCTCCTCTGACCGGGCTCCCTGCATGGTGCAGAGTACCTACAGCCTTAAGCACAGTGGGTGTGTGAACTTGAATATAACATTGAAGCCCTCTGAAACCTGGTTTCCTTATCTGAGAATTGGAGGTAATAAGGCCATGCCTGCTGCCCAGATGTATCTCAGGGATCAAACCAGAGTGGTGATCTGACAAACAGAATTTGAGTGCCTCTGATGCATGCTCTCCAAGCCAGAGGAAGTACAGAACTATAGTGAGCATCATCCTTGTCCTCCGGCTCATATTTTAGTGTGAGATTCATGGAAACAGGACTTGAAAGTAATGAGATGAGATCTACAATCATGCAGGTATTGCCAGGATCGGGTAATTCTGAGCTGGGAGTGACTGGGCTGCTCAGGGAAGACAAAGGACCCATCGATGCCACCACAGTGCTGGGTGTGAAACAGTCCCTCAAGTGTTGAATCAAACAGAGGAAACCTGTCCTGTGGGTGTTGAACAACACATTGGAGTTTGCCTGCTGGAGAGAATAGAAGAACCGGGGTGCACAGAGCTGCAAAATTATGAAGTGCAACATCTACATGCTCTTAGACTGCAAAGCATGCTAATACCCAATGCTCTTATAATATAGCTCCAAACTCCTGCATCTGCCTTCACTCATTAATAAGACTGTATCAATAACAGTACTCAATTAACACTATCCTAGACAGGCTTGCTATCCTAGCCTAGATAGGCTATTTTAAAGCCAGAATTTATCATAGGGTTCTTACCACAACATGTTCAGGTCCTCTTAAAGTTGGATTCGGTTTTCCATTTTGGTCAAAAGTCCCTAGGGTTCACGTCCAAACTTATTGCCTAGGTTCTGCCTCCCAGTACCGTGAGTGCTTCACTTTCTTCTGTACTCAGGGTCCTTGGGACAAAAATGATACCAGGAATCATATTTTCATCTTTATCTTTAATTATTTTTATTTTATTTTTATTTATTTAATTTTTTTACAGGGCGCAGAGGGAGAGGGAGAGAGAGAATCTTAAGCAGGCTCCATGCCCAGGACAGAGCCCCTCTCAGGGCTCTAGCTCATGACCCTGACATCATGACCTGAACTGAAATCAAGAGTCCAATCCTTGGGGCGCCTGGGTGGCTCAGTGGGTTAAAGCCTCTGCCTTAGGCTCAGGTCATGATTCTAGGGTCCTGGGATTGAGCCCCGCATCAGGCTCTCTGCTCAGCAGGAAGTCTGTTTCCTTCCTCTCTCTCTGCCTGCCTCTCTGCCTAATTGTGATCTCTGTTTGTCAAATAAATAAATAAAATCTTTAAAAAAAAAAAAAGAGTCCAATGCTCAATAAACTGAGCCACCCAGGTGCCCCTATTATTTTTCTTTTTGTATCTTCGTTACTATTAATTTTGGATCAAGGCCTCCTACACCCTCTACTTAGGATGAATGGAAATGGTTTCCAGAGACAGGTACTCTTTCTCTGATGGCCTGTCGCAGAGTGAAGATTACAGCAGCCTGGTGGCATTGGTGTCTAGGAGAGCAGTCAGTACGTGCTGCTTTGCCAGTTTGGAGAAGCACTACGGTTTGTTATACCTAAGTTACCTCTGCCCCTCTGCTGGAGGGGGCAGGGATAGTGATCCGGGGTTCAGCTAGCGCTTCAGGCTTCCTTTTTTTTCCTCTTAATCATCCTAACTTCTTTTTTTTTTTTTTAAGTTGCTTTCTTTGTTTCATATTTTGATAAAGAGCTGTTTTCTGCCCAAGCAGACATTATTTAAACGGTTGTACAGTAAGAGAGTAGTTAGTGTCCCTTAGAAGCCTATGGACAATTTGAGAGGCCAAGAAAGGACTATAGAAATGCCCTAGGACTTGGCCAACACTTTATTGCAATTCTATGGGGCTGAAAATCAGAGAGGCTTCAAGGTCACACAGCAAGTCACAGGGCACATACACTGGAACTTAAAAATATATATATAAATCACATTTGCATACCTCATTTTTTCATACTTAAGATATGGACATAGTGCAAGTATGACTAGTGTAGCAGAGAGGATGAGTGGAAAATAGGGCTCCCAGAATGGTTAATTTGTTCCACCACAGTCCCTGAAGCAAAAATGATGTATGTACTGCAGAGGGAGATTCACAAATGGGATCATCCAAGTTTTCCCAAAGTCACAAACCAGTGATTGTCCATCCTGTTTCCTGAAGCTTTAGTGGTTTTGCCAGTTGAACACATCCCGTAATGAATGGTAAGTGCAGATGGGTGAGTTGAAACCCTAAAAGGACATTGGAATTCTCTGAGAGTCTGAATTAAAATAGGCAGAGTGTGATTTTTTTTTTCCCCTGGAGTCCATCCAGGATTCCAAAGTGAATGCACCTCCTTTTTATTTTGCCTAGGGATTTTCTTTTTTCCTGGAAAAGGTGGAGAGAATTTATGTAAGAAAGAAAGCTGAGTTGCCTCAAAGCACAGCCTCCAGGAAGAATGAGACCCCCACCCCGACCCAGTATTTTTGCTGAGGATAGACAAATAGAGGAACTAAAAGTAAAGCTTAAAATCTCTAGCACTGAAAACATCGTAGAAATCAGCTGGTCTATAAAATCAACTACTTAATGCTTCTTAGGAAGGAAATACCACAAGGAAAAGATGTGAGATCTAAAGTTGATAGGGATGTTGTCTGTCTTCATCAATAGTAAAATTCAGATTATGGCTAAATAGACAAACCCAAACTTCAAGGAGACTATAATCATAATAATACAAGATGCCAAATGTATAGCAAAACTAAGTCCAGTGAATAGATTGGAAAACTACAAAATGGACAAGGAAATGTTCTGTCTTATGTAATATAACCCATTTACTCTCAGAGCCAGTGCTTAACCCAAAGTCCATGACTCTTGGAATAATGCCCTTCTATGCATGATTCTTAAAGGCAAGGTAGACTACCTTTCTACAGTTTTAAGTAAGGTAAATCATTTAAAAGCTGGTATTATATTGAAATATATCTCAGTATGGAACCAGAAGGAAGGGTGATGTGTTGTGCAGTTAGCTTGAATGAATATTTGTTCATGATCCACTAAAAAAATGGACTCACTTAAAAACACAGAGGTGAGACCTACACCCCAGTTTTCTGCTGGTGACTCCAGAGCTCTTTCCACTATTCCAAACTGACAACTGACTACAGACCTCTTCCTTCTGGCAGCAGCCATTTGGAGGCTATGACAGGAGAAAAATGAAAGTTAGTGAAACACAAAAAAATCTAGTATTTACGGAGATAAGAATTTATAGAAGGTATCCAGTAGCCATGTGCAGAACTACAGATGTGAATAAATAAAAGAATAAAAGTGTATTGAAATCTATTTAGAACTTACTGTAAGCTAATTAGTGTCCTAGGATTGGTTAGGAAGTTAAATGTTACAAAATGATGTGATATTTTGATTTTATAGATGAAGGTTCAAAAAAATCTAAGTGAACATACCAGTCTTCAAATACAATTTACTTTGATTTAAAGACTTGCACTTTCCAAAGCAGAGCAATCAATGGGGATGGAGAGGAATATGTTCGTTTTAATGAATAATATATGATAGCAGTAAAGGTAGTTAATTTTGTTTGTGCACTTTTTCCCTAAACTATGAAAAATATTATAATAGTAGCTGCTAATGACGTTGTGGTTAGGTAAACTTACACTGTTTTACGTTGTTAGTCTCAAGATAAACAGGTAAAATATCCAGAAATTAATGTAGTAATATCTATTGGCCCTTAAAACATCGAATGTCTTTTAATTGAATGATTCAGCTCTAATAATGTATTTTAGTTCATAATATAGTACATTTTGCTTAAAAGTTATAGTGTTGGGGCACCTGGGTGGTTCAGTCGGTTAAGCATCTGCCTTAGGCTCAGGTCATGATCCCAGAGTTCTGGAATGGAGCCCCACATTGGGCTCCCTGCTCAGTGGAGAGCCTCTTCTCCCTCTCCCTCTGCCCCTCCCCCCTGGCTGTGCTATTGCTCTCTCTCTCTGTCAAATAAATGCATAAAATCTTTTAAAATAAATTAAAAAAACAAGGTTATAGGGTTAAAGAGAAGTAGAAGCAAATGAATACCCAGTTAGTATGAAATGGCTAAATTAATTCAACAATACTATGTAACAGTTTAAAAACAGTGTTTAAAAATACATGCAATGACTGGAGTATATACTCATAAAAATAGTTATATGCATATATTTACATAGACACACACACACACACACATATATATATATATATATATATACTTAACAAATATATCTTTAATGTATGCTATCATAAGTACAGAGTTGTGTAGAATATATATCTCTGGAAGAGAATATACCAAAATTTAGTAGTGGTTACCTCTAGGTTCTGGGATAAATGACAAGGAAGAGGTAATTTTTATGTACTAAAGTAAGCAGAGTTCTTATTTCAATATATACAATACTAAAAGAGCAAAGAAACTTGGAAAGTGTGTGGCAAAACTGTCAAAGGGTTGATATCTTATTAATAAGGAGAAAACTATACCTCCAGTGGGGTAGGGATTGGAGGAGAAAGCAAAGGACATTAACACATCATTTAAAGAAGAAATGCAAAGGGCTACTGAACATATTGACACATATTTAATCTTACTCATAATCTGGGGGATTTGTATTTAAAATAAGAAAACAGTTTCTTTTTATTTGTACAATTGGAAAAGTTAATCCTCAATATTGTGGTCCTTTATCCTCATACAAATGCAATTTATGCCACCCTTTTGGAAAACAACTTGATTCTACACCCATCAGGAGACTTAAATTATAACCTTTGACCCAGGCTGTTGAGTGGTAGAAATATTTAACATGGAAAAATGCTCATAATAGTATGATAACTAGTTATATATTATAGTATATATACTAGTTATATATATATATATATAGTAGATAACTAGTTATATATATAAACATATATATATAATATGGTATGCATGTGTGTGTATATGTGTGTGTGTGTATACACACATGCACATAATGATCCCAACTGTTTATAGAATATATACATAAAGAAAGGAGAAAGGGCATGGAAACTTAACAGTAATTCTCTCTGAGAAGTTTGCTTACAGAGGGCATGTAATTTTTTTTTCACTTTCTGTCTCTAAATATCACGATTTTGTAATCTAAAAATTTAAATGCAAATTAAAGGTAATGCTAGGAGAGATGATCTTATCTGTGTGCATTTTTGCATCTCTTTACCTGGACTGTTTTGGAGTCCTTCCAAAGTAAAACACTATCTAAATTTGGGGAAGTGGTTAACAATACTGTTATTAAAATAATCAGAGTGGGGTGCCTGGTAAATGAGCAATGAACATGGCATTGAAGGAGGGATAAATATTGGGGTGGGAGGAGGTATGAAGACATAATCTCCTTGAACAGCACAGGGTTTGTGTGGATTTGGGGGCCAAAATATACAGGTTCTACTCTTGATTTCATCATTTAGTGTTTGTCTGCATTTTGGTGTCTTCACCTTTATCTGTAAGATAGGAACAATAACAATACCCAGTTGATAATTTTGTAAGAGAATTAAACACATTTGATATACGTTAAGTATTTTGAAGAGTGCCTGACACATTAAAAGTACAAAGAGAGAGAGAATCTAAATCTTGTCTCCATTTTACCTTCTATTTGACAGTTGACAGAAATAAAAAATGATAGCCTGAGTACATCTGTAAGATTTAGGACAGATCTCAGCTCCCTTTGTGTGCCTGTAAGACTCATTTTTCAGTCTAGCTAGTGACCCTAAAATGAAAGTCATCTTACATTTTGCTTTGGAACTTAGCCTTAGAATAAAAAGAACATTGATTTGGTGAATTAATTAAGTGGCTCTCAGTAGCTTCTACAAATGCCAATTCTTCTTACCTATTCATAGCAGGAGGGTATGAAATCACTTGGGAAAGATTAGAGCTCTAAAAATTATACATATGTTCTGTGTTGGCCATCCTTTATAGTAGCTGGCATCAAAATGATCTAATTGATATTGTTCTGTGGCAACTTGGAAAGTCCCAACATTTCTTAGCTTTCACACATGCTCTATAAAACCCCAATCTTTTAAAACTGTTGCAGTTGTATTATTCTGACAGTTTTCCTTTTGGCAAATAGGTATTAAGAACTTGAGGTACTGTACTTAGATTGAAACCATCATCTTTTTTTCTCTTTTCTATTTTCATTAGATACTGTGCACTGATTCCCACAGGAAAGGCATCTGTGTCATAATAAATATCTTGACTAAAAGAATCTACTGTTCAACCTTCTAATTCTTTCTTCAAAATTAACTGTTCAATTGAACACATTCATCAGGTGTTTAGACACTTAATGTGAAATGGTGAACAAAAAAATGGACTCCAGCCTCAAAGTTCATTGCCCACTGGAGGAGAGAGACAAGTATACAAAATTTGGCATTGCAAGGTAGTATTATATTACTGTTTTTATATACATTCATATAAAACAAGAGAAGATTTAATTTCACCTAGGGAATTGGAGAATTTCTCATGAAGGTAGTGGCTGAGGAACCTGAAAATGTTTTCATTGATTAGGTAAAGAGAATGGAGCCATTCCAGACTGAGGGACCAGACTGAGCAGAGAGGCAGGGATGATCAGCTAGGGCCAGCATGTGGCAAGCAGAATGGGATATGTGGAAAGTGTGGTTGAGAGCATAGCTTGGAGTCAGTTTGTGAAAGGCCCTAAGTGTCTGTGGAAGTACAGTGGACCCTTGAACAGGATGAGGACTGGGGGCACTGACCCCCCACAGTTGAAAATCTGTATGTAACTTTGACTTCCCCAAAACTTAACTACTTCTATCTTCCTGTTGTTTGGAAGCCTTTCTGATAATATAACAGTTGATTAACATGTATTTTGTATATTCTTATAAAACAGTAAGCTAGAGAAAATAAAATGTCATTAAGAAAATCATAAGGAAGAGAAAGTACATTTACTGTAGTATGTTGTAAAAAAAAAATCTGCAAATAAGCAGACCTGTGTAGTTCAAACCCATGTTCAAAGGTCAACTGTAGTTGGTTTTGTTTCACTGGCACGGAGGCATCCTAAGAAATGACATGGTCAGAGTTGTTCCTTAGGAAAGATAAAGTGATAGGGAGGAGGACTCTCATGGGGAGGAGGGAAAGTAGGTACATCACTGGATATTCATTTTTCTACTTCATCCAGGTAGACCTGTGGTTAAAGCATAAAAAGTTTGATATGTTTAGAATCAGGTATGTATTCTTTCTTGGAGCCTCAACTGCTGCTATTAAAAACAAGTCACCAATCTTTGTTTACTTTAATGAATGTCTACCTAATCTTGGCCAAATTTACCTATGCCTCTTTAACTTTTCTTTTCTCCCAATTCAATAGAACTGAGGTCTTCATAAGGGAACACACAGAAACACTGATCTCCAGTCTGCAGCCTCATGAAACCTAAACATTTCCCCATCCTCTATATCTACTTCCAACCTTTGGGGGCAGGCAAAAATCCAAAAACACAAAATTGCTTCCATTTTTTTTTTTTAACTTTTTAGAATGTTGTAGGTACCATGTTATTCTCTACCTAACTTCACACACATAGATTAAGAAGTTCAAGCAAATGTTTTATGCATGCCAAGGATTTGTAAACTTGCTTAACTTTTTTACATAGAGATATAAAATGGAACCACTGATATTTGGTATATTATAAAGATGACATGTCAAATCAGAAAAAAAAATTTGAAAAAATGGTAAACGTGAGGAATGTATCCTTGGGAGGGAGCGGATCTTCATTTGTCTCTCATACCAATAAAAATTCCAAAGGGTTAAAAGATTTCTATGTCAAAAAATGTTAAAAGCCATAATAATATGAGATGATAGTATGGTTGAAGAATTTTATAATGTTGGGCTGGGACAGGCCTTTCAAACTATCTTGAAAAGTGTAAGTCAGGATGCCTGGGTGATTCGGTTGGTTAAGAATCTGCCTTTAGCTCAGGTCATGGCCCGAGGGTCCTGGAATCGAGTCACACATTGGGCTTCTTGCTCAGTGAAGAGCCTGCTTCTCCCTCTGCCTGCCGCTCCCCCTGCTTGTGCTCTCTAGCTCTTGCTTGCTCTCTCTGACAAATAAATAAATAAAATATTTAAAGAAAAAAGAAAAATAATAAGTCATAAGGGATTAATGATAAATTTGACTATAGAAAAACTAGGATTCTTCTACACCAGAAAGCAACCCGTAAAACCATATATACATTTGAAAGACCAGGCACACACATGCACACAGCAGAGAAATACTTCCAGTTATGATAAAGGCTTATTATCTATAATATATAAAGATGTCCTACAAGAATAACTGTTCAGGAGGATAGCCAACAAAATGTTAGCAGTATTATTTCTGGAAATCAGACCCGGCAACCCCACATCGTGGATGGCTTCCCTTCCCAGTGCACTGGGTTAACAACAGCGGTATTTTCTTTTTTCTTTTTTTTTTTTTAATAAATTTTTTAAAAGATTTTATTTATTTATTTGATAGACAGAGATCACAAGTAGACAGAGAGGCAGGCAGAGAGAGAGGAAGGGAAGCAGGCTCCCTGCTGAGCAGAGAGCCCAATGCGGGGCTCGATCCCAGGACCCTGGGATCATGACCTGAGTTGAAGGCAGAGGCTTTAACCCACTGAGCCACCCAGGTGCCCCAACAACAGTGGTGTTTTCATGAAGGGGCAGCAGACCTCTCATTGTGAGGCCACAAAGCTTTGAGGAATCTGGGAGAAAGGGCTGAGAACAGAAAGTTGTGAGCTCTTAATAGGGTTGTTCCAACTCCTGAGGACTTGGGAGACCCACTTCAAATCTTTGAGTTTGTTTATTTATCTGCAAAATGGGGTTAATAATACTTACATACATCACTAAGTCGTTAGGAAAATTAATGCAGACTACTAAACCTTTGAGATCCCAGGATAAGCATTATTGCGTGGGGAGTAGAGAATCCTGGCTTCTCTTAACCTCCTGCTAAAGTTAATACTTGGTATTTATATACCAATTCTGAAACGAAACCTTATCAGAGGCACTTTAGTTAACTCACACATGACAATGTGTTTGAATTTAAATGAACTGGTAACTAGTAGCTCTTTTTTTATCATGAGGATACTAAAAGCAAAAAACACAGATTTCCCTCCCTTCACCCCACAATATACTGTACCTTTTTCTTTTCTTTTTTTTTTTTTTTAAAGATTTTATTTATTTATTTGACAGACAGAGATCACAAGTAGGCAGAGAGGCAGGCAGAGAGAGAGGGGGAAGCAGGCTCCCTGCCGAGCAGAGAGCTGGATGTGGGGCTCGATCCCAGGACACTGAGATCATGACCTGAACTGAAGGCAGAGGCTCCAACCCACTGAACCACCCAGACGCCCCAACTGTACCTTTTTCTTTAAGTCGTTTAAGCATCTTGGTATCTGTACAACTTGACGGCTCTTTGTCCTAATG
This sequence comes from Mellivora capensis, assembly GCA_004024625.1. NCBI lineage: Eukaryota > Metazoa > Chordata > Mammalia > Carnivora > Mustelidae > Mellivora > Mellivora capensis. The sequence goes on along the minus strand of PISX010005790.1, from coordinate 49,405 downwards.
ACATTTACTTGACATTTACTTGGTATCTGTACAACTTGACGGCTCTTGACGACTATACAGTTTGGAGGTGAGCAGATTGCTATATAAATACCCAACTGAAATAAGAAGAATGCAAAAAAAAAAAAAAATCCTCCAACCTGTTTCCATAGATTCTGGACAGACTCTTAGCTTTGTAATCATCTTTAGAAATCATTTAGTTCTACCTCTCATTTCATAAATGAGGAACTTGAATCCAGAGTGGTGCAGTGACCTGCCCCAGAGGCACAGAGCTGGGATTACAGCCTGTATTTCCCAGTTAGTCCTGTAACCCCCAGTCCTGTGCTCTTAGCCTTCAGCTACCCAAAGGACCCAAATAGCAGTGGCAGATAGATAGGGCAGACATGTGTCATAGATTTTGTCTAGAATCTTAGTAGCTATGTTAGACATAGACCATTATCCTCAGATCTGATTGTGCTGAAGGCTGAGTTCGTCAATAGAAAGATTTTGGCATTTTAGTCCATCATGTCCCGCTGGGAATATTTTGACTTTGTAAAAGATGAAATATGTTTACATTTTGATGGAACATTATCAACATTAGAGTCTGCGAACCCTATACTTAGGGTTCAAAAAGTTATGCTACCTCAGTATTATAAAAAAAATGATCTAATAGTGACTTTCTGGGCAGTTGTCCTAATGACATTTACTTGACAGCACTGATTCCCAAGCCTGATTCATTCAGAACTGCCTCATGGGCTGCACCAAATACAGCTGGGACCAGGTCCACACATCTGTTTTTAAGAAGCACCCTGGACGATTCTCAGGGTCACCCAAGTTTTTGAACCGCTGGAATAGAGCACAGATTAAGGAAGCAACAATCTGTTCTTCCCTGTTGACCTGAAAGCTGTCAGTGGGTATAGAATTTAAATACATGATATAAATAATTATACTGCACTTTGTACCCAGAGCTCGTTTGGTTAATATTTCAGAGAAAAAATGCACATTATGTCTGGTATAAATTTGTAGTGTTACAGAGTATTGTCATATTCTTGGACACTTGATATTCAAATGATGTTACTGAAAATTTTTGCAAAAAAAAAAAAGCATTCTTACGAGTGACTCTGGGACTTTAAAATAAATATGCCAATAATCACATTATCCTTTATGCACATGCATTTAATGGATACAAAAATAAATGTAAAAATGGGGCAAATCTAAGGTCATGAATATATTTGCCAAGCTAATTTCTAAAGTTTATATACCAGCCTAGCCTGGCTTCTAATTTTCTTCTAATCTTCTTATCTTTTAAGTTTTAGGAAAAAAATCTAAGCATCCACTTCTAGCTGTCTCGGCCAGTTGTACCTTTCAGGCAGGACAGAGGGACTTGGCCTTCCAAGTGGGGGCTGGGGAGTGGTATTTTAATAGACCTCTAACTGAATTACATAGAATACTCATCAGTAACAAGAGAATTTTAGTGAATCAAACCATAACCATGAGGGTGCATTTCATCTTCACTAAATTATGGTAACCAAGCCCAGATTCTATAATAGTGTTCTTCTATGTTTATGTAAATATATTCTTAAGGCAAAAGGCAGTTGGTTTCTCACACTTTAAGATTTATTCTTTCTACTTATAATTTATTAACTGTTTACAGAAAAAAATAATGCCTTTGGGTATTAATGAAAACCAGATATAATAAAGTAGAGAAAATATTCAAATAGATAAGCTATTGTATTGATTCCATGTCCCAAGAAATAATGATAGAAAGAAGCGGTGCTTTTTTTTTTTTTTAAGGCTTAAAAAAAAATGGGCACTTTTCCCAGAATTTCTATTTCCTGTACATAATATGGATATTTGTTTGTTTTTGCAAGGTAACGGGACCAGTGGTTTAAATTGTTCGTTGACTATGTTCTGAAAAATCAAGTGGCTGATGTTGGTATAAGTTTGTGTTAAACCACTGGCATTTCTCTATGGAGAATAAGTTGAAAATTTTTCAGCTATCCAGCAGTGGATTTTAATTTTTATATTGAGAAAATATAACCATAGATTTGAATATTTAGAAATGGGTTTGAGTATTTAGGATTTAGTTAGAAATTACTAACTTTATGTAGTCATTCTTAAAACTAAAAAAAAGAGGGGGCTTCCAAAAGCTCTCCCTGAAGTTTTACTTTTCAGTTGCAAAGTGTAAAATAACCTTCTGAAAAGCCTTCTCTAAGTCCTGGTGGTGGGAAGGTTTGAGGTTTGTTTGGGGAGATTTTGTTTTGTTTTTAGGAGAGAGCACTTTCTTATGAAAGAGGCAAGGGAAAGTTTTACCAGTTTCTCTCCCCCCCCCTTTTTTTTTTTTTTTTTCCTTTCTTTCTTTTTCTTTTAAAGATTGGTGATAAGGAATTCTAACTACTTAATGAGATGGGAGAGGCCTCACTCCATTGGAGTGGAGGACTCCAGGTGGAAGTTGATGGATTGGACAGGTAAAGAGAAGAGTCCCGCCCCTCATGCCTATAGTTGGGTATATATTAGGGAACCTAAAATTATGTACAGAGAGAGAAAGAGAGAGAGGGACTTGAGTTCTGTTATCTTCTTAGTAGATTCCTGTTGTCAGGGTCTCAGAGGGGGTGGGGGGGTTGGCAAAATCCTGGAGCCAGAAGAGAGGACAGCGGCATTGATCAATCTTACTGCTAACATGTTGTACCTGGAAAACAATGCCCAGACTCAATTTAGTGAGGTAAGGATTTTAGATTTTAGCACTCCATTTAGAGATGTTTTTTCATTTTTATTTTTTAAATAAAAGTTTACATATTTGTGGTTCTTGGTCACCCAATGTAATGTTTTTGCAAATTGTGTATAGGAATCTCCTTTTCTTGGTTCATGTTTTCTGTGGTGACTGTAAGATTTTTTTTTTTCCTTTAAGTAGGAGATGAAATAATAGGAGAAAAGGGAGAAGAAAAATTTCTGGGTGACATTATGTATTTGAAGAAACCCAATATTCAGGAGTTTGTAAAATCACTTTTTATAAGAACAGACTGAGAGAGCGGCGCACATTCTGCTAGATACATGGAAATGACTCCTGTTGGGTATTTACGTACCAGTAAGACAAATTAGTTAGCTGTGTCTTAACTCAGTTAAGTTCTCAGTTCTATCTCCAGACTTCATCCTAAAAGCAAATGAAGCTTTTTCAAAATAATCCAGGTGAGATTTTTTTTTTTTAAACCATCTTCGTTTTGAATTCTATCAATCCAGAGACCCATCTAAATCCTCAGGGGACTTTACTAATGTCCCTATTGTCTGGTGATTGATTTAAGACTTTCACTGTATAATGAAAAAGTTATTTGGGGGCGATGCATTCTTAAATATTTATACATGTGTACATGGCAGTGTGTATCACAGCATATAGGATTTTAGGTAAGGAATTGGTTTGCCTCTCTGATCTCTCCTCAAATTTGTCTCAGGGACTTAAATCACTGAGCAAAGGGATACGGAAACAAAACTCCTGAAGAGACTGCAAGGCTTTGAGGAAGTTTCCTAAGGTTGAGGGAGGTCTAACAACAATATTAGTTTACATTCCTCAGAATAGGGCAGCTGTGTTGACACTAATCAGATCGGGGGTTGGAGGAGGAAGGCGGGTGCAGGTAGTGAGCGTGAGTTCAGTGTTTCGGATGAAAATGCTTGCAGGCGAATGCTTGGAAAAGTAGAGTGGAGTGCTCAAACTGAGCTCCTTAAAAATCAAAACAAAGTGCATGGGACTCCGGTGCACACGGCGAAAGGAAGAGTCGCGTGAAGGGCAACAAAGCAGGGCCCGCGCTGTCATATTGGCCACGCTATTGTCTAGACACCTGAACTGTGTAAATAGCGCAGGGGAAATATCGAGTTATCTAAGAAGGAAAAGGAAGTGCCTGTTTTCCTTTAAAACATTCAAGCAGGCATGCTTGTCCTCAGTGGAGAAACTTGAGTTTCTTGTTCTGCGTTAATATGGCAAGTTAGCTTAAAATGTTACCAAACGGTTAAAAAAAAAAATGGAGGTGACTTTAAAGATGATCTTGTTTCTATGTGATCCCATGTTGGCCAGTTTTAATCACTAGAGACATGGTCTATCAATCATATCATACCGGACTTGTGTTTGTCCACCAGCTATTTCCCACCTATACTTATAAGCAGGCTGGGATCTGACTTCATATCTAAGTAGGAAGGAGTAGAAAGGAAAGGTGGTTTAGAAATATCTATAAGAAAAGTAGGAAGTTGATGCAAAGTGGAAAGTAATGGTTATTTCTCGTGAAGGGAAAAACTGAATAAGTGTTTTGCTTAGAAGATAACTGGTAGGAATTCTTGCCTTTTATGGAGGCAGAAGAATCATGTCATATGTGAGTGTATAGTGCCCTTACCATGAGAGAAAATACCTTTCCATGGCTTTATAGTTTTCAGAACTTTACGTAAATGTGTATAGTCAGTTGTTCAAATTGTCTGTTTTCTCTTGGCATGCTGCTAATGTGTAGAAGAGGATATTTATGAAAAAATATGGCTGAATTTCTCTACCTCCCTGAATCTTTTTTTATATTGCCGTGGTGAATTTTATATCGTTCCACTAATGTGTGTTTTATGCGTAATTTTTATAGCTTCATTCATCCTGTTGCTTAAAAATGGCTTTCTATGCTGTATAGAGTCAATGTTTTAATATTTAGTCCTCTGTAAAAGTGCAGTGCTATATCTGACTATATAAAATGTCTGGGACTGAATGGCCCAGAGAATCTGGAAATTTAATGCAAAAGTTGTTAACATTTTTGGATTCATCTTGAGATAACGTTCATTAGGAATCATCAATACAGAAATGGTAATCTATTATCACATAAAAATTGTGAAAAAAAATGGACAAATTAAGAATAAAGAAGTATGTAACTCCCTGTGAGAGTAAAAATGACTTTGGAACTATAACCCGATCTCTGACTTCAGATAATTTTTAAATTTAATTTGTTAGTAACTTCTTCAGGTCAACTCAAAAACAATAGAAGAACACTGATCCTTCTCTAATCCCTGTTCCCCACATTTCCAATTCTTTCCCTCCAAGCAGACCTGGATTTGGGGAAGCTGTTAGTGAACAGGAAGAGGTCCGGAAGGGCAGAGAACATGGGCAGGATGCACCAGGCGCGGCTGAAGGAACCACCCTTGGGTGACAATGGAGAGAGGCCTCAAGCAGGCACCATTCCAGTGTGCCACGCTTGGAATGACACGGCCTCTGGGACTAGTCTCAGACTTTGAGAGAGGGACTCAAAAGAAGGGAAGTTCTTCACAGATTAAGCTTTAGTTCAGCTTTCTTGCCAAAAACCTGGGCTCTGTGTACATGTGTATCTGTGCATGCACATGCATGTGGGAGACAGGGTGGAGGTAGACACTCAAGAGACTCTCAAATCCTCCTTAGAAGGATATTTAGGACATTCTTATTAAAAACCTCTATCTGGGTTTCTGTGTGATGATGGAAAGGTACTTTGGTGAGTGGGATCCTGTATTCTAGAACTAAACGGGCCTTCAAGGCTCATATACTGAGACACCTCATTTTACAAATCAAGGTTAATGATCTCTTTCTGTAGTCGAGAGAGTCATAGGTGCAGAAGTCAGTCCCGTTTACTTAATGTAACCCTTTTCTCTTTCATATCAAGAGAGATAGAATGCATCCTGGAATGCGCTGTTGTAATTCCCAGTATATGCCCCCCATAAGTTTATGTAAAGAACTGATGTGCCAACCTACTTGAGAGCAAGAAGAGTAATTTGAAGGTGGCAGTACAAGATCTTGGAGTTGAGGATCTTGCCGTTTAATTGACCTCTGGACCTGCATGGTCAAGGGAAGCAGTCTTTCCTATCCTGAAAAAAGACATTTTTCCCATGGGACTCATCTTTCTCTTAATATTTAATAAATGCCTTGTCTCAAGCTTTCCCATGTTGTGCTTCTGCGATGTTTAGCACTATAGGTGAAAGCAGAGTAGGGAAGAAGCAGAAGCTGCCGATTTAACTTAGCTGTCAGCCAGGCTGAGCTCCTCACTCCGAGCTACGGTCTTGGACGGAATTGCTTCTTTTACAATTGGTTGCCCTCAAGCCCAGAGGGGACTGGGAGAAAGAGATCTTAGATCTCAGATCACAGATCATACTTTCTTTTGCTACTATTGGAAAAATGGGTGGTGATAATAAATCACTTATCCTTTACCTAGATAAGGAAAAAGCATGTTTGGTTTGTTTTGTTTTTTTTGAGAAGAGCAGTGATCCTCAACGGTGGTATGGAGCGTACACGAAGAAATATGAATGAATGTCTAGTCAGCTATGGCAACCAAAAAAATATTGGTTGCCTTTTCATCATTCCACATGCATCTTCTGAGTGCAAAGTTTCTAAAATTTTCTTAGACAAGGAGTGTGTATGGAATTTGGATTCTGTATTCTTCCTATTAAGGGAGTATAAGTCTGAGGTTAGGAGATTTTAGATTTATAGGAAGGATATGGGACAAATAGATGAGAAATACGTTGCCACAAATGTCCCTGAGCTTTCTCTGAGGTGCATATGATTACTCTCAAGTGAGTAATCTCTCAGGTGAGACCTGAGCTTGTGGGATAGAGGAGTATAAGTAAAAGTCCTCCCTTCATAGCAATATTTTGAAAGTAAACTCCCCCCCATTGAATAACCTAATTTATTCTTTTAATTAGTTTATGCCAATAAATAAGGAAGAGTGAACATAGATATCAAAAGATACCTCTGTGAAAAATAACTTATTTCCATAAAAGTCTTATTTTGAAGATGAAAGTTTTCCAAGGCCAGTGGACTCAGAATTTTCTTTTGAATGTATGATTAAAAAAAAAAAAGTCAGATGACTGATGGAACATTATTTTTCAGCGCCAATTTGCTGGACTGAGTCACCTATGCAGAACATACAGTAAAGCAATGGGTTTGGGTTCTGGAAGAAAATGGATTGAGATGTCAAGGTAGAACAGTGGATCCAAGAGTGAAGCTATGAATTTAATTCCTAATCCCTTAAGAACACAATTGGGAGGCATAAGAAAATAGTAAAATGGAGTTTATTAATGTGCTAACTCTCTCAACATTTTATAATTTTCACTGGTGCCTTTTCATTAAGTTGAATGTTGTCAATAGTCATGAATACTAGTATTAAGTGGGGAGAAACTTAGGTTAGAGGAATGACTTACTCTTTTTAAATCAGTGTTTACTGAGCATCCGTTATATAAAAGATGGTGCGTAGGAAATGAAGTGAGTAAGAAACAGTTGTTACACCAAGAAGTTTACAGTTCATAGAGGAAATGGACACATGCAGTTATAGTCAGGGGAGATCCTCATTATCATATGAGAAGTGTGAGCAAGACAATATAAAGAATCAAAGAGAAAGAGAGTACCTCGAAACAGGAGGATCAAGAAAGTCTGTACGTATAAGTAGGAGGTAGCTGCACTTGGAAGGTCAGGTAGAAGAACTTCCCAAGTCCTTGAAATATGAGAGGGAAGGAGGATTTGGGGTGAAGAAATGGGCTTCAGGAGAGCCACAGAGTCGGGGTGAATGCCGGTGTATTCAGCAATGTCAAAGAGTTCAGGTCGAATCAAAAGCATGAAAAAATTAGGAAATAAAGTTAGAGGTGTCAGAGTGGCTCCTGGAGGGCCATGTGGCACTTAATATTGTGGCAGTGATAAACCATGGGAGGATTTGGAACAGAGCAGTGGTATAATGGGAGCTGTGCTGGGGCCCATTTGGGAAGGATAAATGGCTTTGCTCCAGACCACCTAGCAGTATAAAAATGCATTCCTCCATATTGTATATTGGCTATCTGTTTTGCAGGAATATTCACCACTTCTCTGGAACCTTTGGAAGGGTAGAAGCAGATTGTGTCTAAAGTCTTATACAACTCATGCATTCTTTGTGTGTTTCTATCTTTAATAGCTACGGTCTCCATGGATAAATTGGAATCCATTGGTTTTGGTTTTTCCTAATTTATGCCTGCTATTCGAATATAATCATGAATAGAGCCACTTTCACTTTCAAAAGGGTTCCACTTAGAAGACAAAGCATATGGTTACCCCACAAATAAAGACATCCTTATTTCATTGTTTTCCCCAACCCCCACTCCAAAATGGAAAAGTAGTATAAATTTGGTTGTAAATAGATACAGTAGTTTTGATAACCCACCCCAAGCCATTTATATTATTTCCGCCAGGAAAGAAGCATTTCCTTACAACCCAACATTTAGAGAGAGCTCATTAAGTAGTCACAGGGCTAGACACTGTAAGGAAAGCAGACGTGAATAAGTTGCAGCCACTGGTGTCTGAGAATTCACAACTCTAGGGCACACGGAAGGTATTACAAATAACTGCAGGAGGAAACAGAATGTGGTGGGAGAATCTAAAGGCACTCAAAGACAGTGAAATGGGTTCAAACTGTGCATGACGAAGGTAACATGTCATGTCATCTGAGGACCAGATTTTAGCCAAGGTGGGGAAGAAAGGTCATTCTGTGTAGATGAGAAAATTACTAAAAATACAGGGGAAAACTGCACAGGACCAGATGAAAGAGCATGATATATTGACTTGGAAAGGGAATGTTGATTTAAACACAGATCTGTATTTAGTATGTATGTTAAAATGGAAAGCTGTTATAGAAACAGAAACAAAATATGGTGGGGACGTCTATCTTACTAAGAACTTGAACCTATGCATATTTTGAGAGCATGGACAATGTTCAGAATTTGAGATTCAAAACTCTGTCTATATGCCATAGGCATGACAAGTGTCATCCTGCAAGGAAGGAGCAAAATTAGCCCAAATGATGGGGCTGGGTGACATTGAGGGTTCCCTTTCCTTAGACCTATATAGAGACAGATAAGGTATCTTATCCTTAAATAGACTCAGTAATCACATTTTTAAATTATCAAAGCTAAGAACAAAAAATCCAGACTGATTTTTTTTTAAGATTTTATTTATTTATTTGACAGAGAGAGAGATCACAAGTAGGCAGAGAGGCAGGCAGAGAGAGAGAGAGGGAAGCAGGCTCCCTCCTGAGAAGAGAGCCCGATGCGGGGCTCGATCCCAGAACCCGGAGACCATGACCTGAGCTGAAAGCAGAGGCTTAACCAACTGATCCACCCAGGCGCCCCCAGACTGATTTTAAATCTAATTATGATTAACTTTATTAAATAATCATCTTAGAATCAGGATGAGAAAACTTTCTCTGGTCACTGCTCTAAATGCCAATAGTAATCCTGGAGCTAAATGTGAGAGAATATACCAAGTATGATATTTGTTGAAGATAAGAATTCCAATTGAGAAATAATAGACCAGAACCAAATATGAATGTCCCATTTAAGCAACAAACACATGTCCCCCACCCTCTGCATTAAGCAAAAAACAACAATCAAGAAATTAAGATTTTGATATCTCAAATGAAAAAAATCTTTGCCATCAATTTTTCAATTTATTTTGTACAAGGATACACATCTGCATTTAAGACTTGAATGGAAATATGGAGGGAAGACATGTCTTCCCCCCATATTAATACCTTGTCCTTCCATACCCTCCTTCATTACTTCTATCTCACCCAGGAAGAAAATATAGGCAATTAAGGAGCTAATAGAGGGGTAGGTAAGGAAGGGTAGGTTCTTGGGGGAGGTAATTCAGTGACTTGATTTAAATGTCAAGAGGCAGGCAGGAAGGAGAATTGGCCTTTCTGTTAAATAGGGGGAAGTCCAAGCTTGTATCTCATTCCTGTCTCCTCCTTACAGACCTAACCCTCCACTAACATTAAGTGGATTTTGAAAATATCCAATATTGAAAAGGGATTGTCCTGCTTTCGACGTTGTGCAGACATTTGGGGAAACAGTGACATTCCAGAAACTACCACATTGCTTACAACCTCTTTTGCAAAACTAAGTAGTTAAATGAAATGCCTGTAAAGTCTCTTTGGAAGCAGTACTTTATATTTTCCCATATTTGATCTTCTGACTTGGTCTGATAATATAGCACACCTATCCTATTTCTGAAAAAAAAAATCTTGGTAAGTTCTCATTTCTAAATTTATTTCTTATTTGATAATGACTAAGTCGATACACCCTGCCCAAGTTTGTTTTTCAAAGACAAAGTAAAATCAGGCTGTCGTGTAGAAGGCAAGATGGCTTCACCAGGTAATATTTACCTGTCAATTTAATTCAGTAACTGGTGCTAAGGTAAAGCACCCGTTGGTTCTAGGTGAGGGAATATCTGGCAACAATAAAACATTTTTGGAATGCTAGTGGATGCAGGTAGAGTGTAAATTGATATCTCTTGCAAAACCTGTGATCTGGGGGCGCCTGGGTGGCTCAGTGGGTTAAAGCGTCTGCCCTCTGCTCAGGTCATGATCTCAGGGTCCTGGAATCAAGCTCCACATCAGGTTCTCTCCTCAGCAGGGAGCCTGCTTCCTCCTCTCTCTCTGCCTGCCTCTCTGCCTGCTTGAGATCTCTGTCAAATAAATAAATAAAATCTTAAAAAAACAAAAAACAACAAAAAAAAAAGTACCTGTTATCTGAGTCTGTGTTTCTTCAATGGTTTAAGAAAAAAAAAAAAAAAAAGATTTCCTATAAAAGCTGAAAGAGGGAATTTTGAGTCAAGCTATGGTGTGTTGCCAGAGGCGGAAATTTATGAAACACTCTCGTCAGCTCTTCTGGAAACACTACAAAAGAAATAGTTCTACTTTCTTATTGGTGCTAAAGCCACTAATAGGTGCAGTTTAGTATAATACCCTGATGAGAATTACCACCCCCAAACTCAGCTTGCCTTGGAAAGAACTCTGTACAGGCGTTTTCTTTTTCCTTTCAAGCCTGCACAAAAACACCCAAAGGGGCCATTTCCAATCCAGACAGTGAGCTTTCTCAAGTTTATTTTTTCCCAGATCACAGAGACAATGGAGAATATGCCCTGTTTACTCAAATCAGTCTGGATTAGTGTCACTCCATTGATGGAATCAGAATTAAAAGGAAAACCATTACCCTCTCAACGGGCAACATCAGATGTTTCGGGAATGGCTTGATTACTTTTAAATAGACTGTGTGAGACTGTCACCAGACTAGGGTTGAGGACTCCACAGACACAGAGAGAAATGGTGACACAAGGTGAAGTCCAAAGCCCATAATAAGCCTCAGGGTGGGAAATGATTTTAATAGCCAGTCCCAAAGTGCTTGAAAGGCTGAAAATCACAATAGTTAAGTTTCCCGAGAAGGTACTTTTCCTGGCTTCTTTCTATCCTCCAATGCCAACCCCCCAGATATTTATCTCCAGGTCAAATTGTTTCCAGTTTTTAAGACCCTGTGGGAGGCTACTTCACTCTTAAAAAATCTCTCCGCTCCCCCCACCCCTACAAACACCTTCAGAATAACCCCTCCTTCTTCTGAACTCTTTTGCACTTCTCTCTTTATCCCTCATTTTTCTCCCAGTGGATAGGACCTCTTCTCCCCAGGTCTAGACTGAAGACCCTTGCTGGGCGGGGTGCGTTTGGTATTTATCTCTGCATCCTCTCCAGGACTACCAAATGGTGTCCCTGGAGGTGATGAAGGCATGTGTCTGTTGCTATTCCACGAAGGGGCATCTTCAGATAAAAGCATGGCATATTGTGTGTACTTTTACAGAAATGACTCTTTGTAACTGACCTGTGCAAAAAGCAAAGTGATTGCTTTTATTGTACAAGCCTTGTCTCCGCCTGTATATGGAGAATGGCATGGTTTTCCTTGACATCTTACAAGTCTTTCTCAGTCTCTCTCTCCTTTTTTTTTTTTTTTTTTTTTTTAATGAGCCTTGGTATTTATTTCCATTATACTTCAAGTGGCAAGAAAGTTTTTAAAGGACAGAGAAATTTCCCGAGTAAGAACTGACTGGTACTCTAACAGAGGTAAACAGTGTAAAGTGTATGCTGCTTTCATTTAATTGATTACCCAGGAGGACAGAGAATGTGTTTGATTTAAAAAAAAAAAAAATTAGATTTTTATCTGGCTTTGCAGTCACTTCTTAAGAGCGTCTATTTGCTTCCACACTGATTCATTTTGTCCCCTGCATGTCTCTCGATCATCAGCAGAGACTTGGGTGGTTTGCTCTGGGTGGATAAGTCTGAGGATTTGCAAACACTTACCTATTTCGTTTTCTATGGTGTTACTATTATTAAAGGATGTCTGAGAAATCTTTAAGTCATTTTTGCTCTTAAACATGGTGTCCTAGTTTTTTGTTTGTTTGTTTTTTCATGTTCAAGTAAGACACCAAGGAGCTATTGTAATTATTAAACTGATTGATTGTTACTTTCATAATGGGGTAAATAGGGTGAAATGAATAGATGGCTGTCTGAAATTTTCAAAGTAAGGCATGTCTTCTACATAGCTGGAAATTTCAGTTTGGCTTTGCAGTTAAAAGTGACAGCTTAGAGGAACACTCCAATGTTACATAAGTCACCATGTCTAATTACAAAGCGTAGTAAATCACTGAAAACTTTAATCTCCGATACAATGGAAAATGTAGCAATCAGCAAAGAACTTGACAAGCAAAAGCAAATTAGAATGCATGAAACAGTGTTTCTCATTTGAATACATATAGAATAGTAAAACTGAGTATGCTCCTTGTTTCATGCTTTACTTTTCTATTTGCAAATCAAGGCTGGTGTTTCAACCTTTGTGTGTGTATTATAAAGTCTGCGAAATGAAGTCATGAATTTAGACCATTTGCAAGAAATGGTTTGTAAGTCTGATAAAGTGCAATCTGAGTTCCTCAAAACATACATTGTAAGACCTTAATTAAGACATTATTCTAAACTGACTTCTAACTAACTGGGTAGAAAATCATGGAAATTAGAGAGGAAGGGACAAATGTTGTGGCCTATCCACCAGAAACTAATGTCTTCCTCTACACTTGTTTCTGGGTAGTTTCTTTCAAAAAAAAAAAAAAAAAAAATCTGCATTTGGCCACAAACACCATCCCTAGGAAGTGAATAATTATATGACCACAAAGATTTGGATTCTTACTGCTAACCTAGATGCATTAGAAACAAACTCTAGGCCATTAGGTAAAAAATACTGCCTTGGCACAAAAACATGTATGTGTTTTAAGGAAGTAGAAGCTCATTAATAAACTTCCCAGGTAGGTGTGAGCTACCAAGTATTACTCATTGCCTTGTGAGTGACAAGACTGGCTATTCTGCTACTAGTTCCCATAAAAGCTGAAGCTAAAAGCACAGTTCTCACCTACCAAAACAAAGCAAAGCACAGAGTAAAGGTCAGAGAGATTATTTGGGGATGCACCCTAACTTTCATTTGGCAGTAGTATGGAAAGACATGAATTGGACTTGAAGGCAGACTTCCTTCAGCTTGAGAATCAACACTTAGTTGTGTTAGAATAAAAATAGATATCTTCTGAAAGTGATTTTCATTTTGAAGTGATTTTTAAAAGGATTTTATTTATTTATTTGACAAACAGAGATCAAAAGTAGACAGAGAGGCAGGCAGAGAGAGAGAGGGGGAAGCAGGCTCCCTGCTGAGCAGAGAGCCCAAGGGGCTCCATCCCAGGACCCTCAGATCATGACCTGAGCAGAAGGCAGTGGCTTAACCCACTGAGCCACCCAGGCGCTCCATATTTTGAAATCATTTGCACTTACTCTTTCAGTAAATATTTCCTGAGCAGCTACTGTGCCTTAGACACTGTTCCAGACGTGAGAATCAGTACTAATTAAACCAGAAAGAATCTCTCATAGGTCTATGGTTGTGCAGAAAAGACCAATATTTAAAAAAATATATTTGTACAGATAATTCATGTCAGTTATAATTATGTGATGCCAAGGGAAACTTCAAGCGGTATCACTGCGTGAAACAAAGGAGAACACCCACCCACATGGGCAGAGGACTCCTCCTGGGGGATGACATTGAGCTAACCTTTACAAGGTGAGCTAGGGTTCAGGCTGCCATTGTGAAGGCTGTGCACCGAAGGAGCCTGCCTTCGAAAAACTGGAAGAGTGCCTATTTACTGGTTTAGTGAGTAAAGGAGAGAGTTTCAAATAGTGTGGCACTGACCACTTTAAAGATTTGGGGCCTTTATTCTAAGACAGTAGGGACCTGCTCAAGGGCTTCAAGCTTGCAAGGGACATGATCTCATCTGCACTGAGTTTTTGGTGGTACCTCCAAGAAGCCGGGTCTCTCATCTTTGCAATTACAGCTATTCTAAGAATGGTTAGTTTTATGTTTTATAGCCTGTCTTTAATACGGAAAACTGTTTTTTCTTTTTCTTTTTTAAGATATATGTCATTTTTAGCTGAAAATTGAAGGCAGAAATTTGAGTGACTCAGATTTGCATGCAGTCAGAATGGAAGATACTGTAAGAACATGGGTTCTTGAGCCAGATTGACTGGTTTCTCACTCGGGCTCTATCACTTACTACTTTGGGCAATTTCCTTAATCTTGAAGAGCTTCAGTTTCCTCATCTATAAAATATGTATAAAACATGGGATAATAATGCCACCTAGCTCATGAGGATTAAATGAATAAAGTGGAACCTGAAGATTAGGAAAAACACAGTGAAGGACTCAAAAAAAATTATTCGTCGTAGCAGAAATAGTGGTAGTAGTAGTAGTAATAATACCTAATAATGTTTTATAGAGAGGATGAGATATGGATGCTACATATGTTTCTGATTTTTTTTTTTATCTTGACAGCCACTATTGTAATTGCTGTGTCTTCAGTTTCAGGTCATGGTAAACAAAGCTGTCTCCTGTGATTCAATGTTAGTTGCATTCAGTCACCCCATTGATTTAAGTCCTAATTTCTGACATGGCCTAGATAGATATATTATATCATATATATAATATAAGACACATGTGTATGTGTGTATAAAATATGGTCTGACATATATATATACACACACATATATATACACACATATATATTATTTTTAAGTATTTTAATCTCACTTTAGGGGCGCCTGGGTGGCTCAGTTGGTTAGGCGACTGCCTTTGGCTCAGGTCATGATCCTGGAGTCCTAGGATCGAGTCCCACATTGGCTCCCCGCTCAGCAGGGAGCCTGCTTCTCCCTCTAACTCTCTCCCCTCTCATGCTCTCTGGTCTCACTCTCCCTCTCTCTCTCAAGTAAATAAGTAAAATCTTAAAAAAAAAAATTTAATCTCACTTTAAAAACCAATGAGACATTATTGATGAACCTCTAAAGTCACCATAGTATGTTCTCCATAAGGGTGGGCTAATCTTCACTGAAAATTTTCATTACTATGTACTCTCTTCACATTACCATTTCTGCTAAATAAAGCTATCAAAAGAGTTGTTGTTAACAGATTGAAAATGTCCTCAGGGGCACCTGGATGGCTCAGTGGGTTAAAGCCTCTGCCTTCGGTTCGGGTCATGATCTCAGGGTCCTGGGATTGAGCACCCCGCATCCGGCTCTCTGCTCCGCAGGGAGCCTGCTTCCTCCTCTCTCTCTGCCTGCCTCTCTGCCTGCTTGTGATCTCTGTCTGTCAAATAAATAAAATCTTTAAAAAAAGGTCCTCAAACATATTTTTGTTCTAACTTTGAAAAAATTGAAATGGCGTATTTTCCCTTCATATCTGTATCTAGAATTATTGAATATTAAAATTATACCTTTCTGCTTCCTGCTCAGCCCACGTGCTTCCTTGGAAGCACTGTGATGGTGACCAAAGTTTCTCGCAGAAAGTAGATGCTCATGATTATGATTTTCTTCATATGTCATTACTAAAAGGGAGTACTGACTGTCATCAGTACATAAAGTTTAGTTTTCCCTAGCTGAGTACACAGTATAAAGTAGGTCTATTTGGGTTGAGTTTTCAACCCATTTCCTTTCTTCAATTTTCAAATGCTGTGGTCTAGTGTTTGTGGACATTGCTGTCCACCTGATCAGCCCTCTTTGTATTTGTTTGTCTCACCTGTGGTTGTCTGGCATCAGCTGGGGATTTTCAGGAGCTCTTTCCTGAGTTAAGGGATCTCAGACCTCAGAGGAATCTCAGCACTTTGTGTCAGAACATAAAACCTTCTAGTAAACTCTCTGCCGGCTGTCAGAAATCCTGTGTGCTTAGGTGCTTTATTCTTACATGTTATTTATGGTTATTAAGGTAGGAGTGTATTTTACCTCCAAATGTCCACTTTGGGGGATCATTTGGAAGATAAAAGAAAGGAAATACTTTACAACGAACAAAATCTGGTCTGGAGAAAAATGTGATGCTGAATAAATTCTTAAGGTTGAAAGATGGTACTTAAACTTGACATTATAACACAAATATCTTCTTGGCTCACAAATGGAGCCCTTTACCTCAGTTGTGGGCAGTTCTAGCATAAAACAAGCCATCATTCCTTCAGGTGAGGCAGGTGATAGAAAACTAAAACATGACAAGTATTTTTCCCTAAGGCAGTGCTTGTTGAAAAGTCACTCTTCTGCCGATATTTGGGGGATGAAAATGCAGTACTGTCTGCTAGAGCATATTCGAATGAATGCTTTGTCAGTCCAGGGTCATGAGGAAAATTATTTTCTTTTCCCAGGAGGGGCTTTAGAATGTTCTTGAAAGCTCCTTCAAGAAGCCTGAGGTGAAAGGTTCTCTTAGCTGAGGAAAGCATGTCCATGCTGCCTGAAACATTTTCGATTTCTAGGTTTGGTCTGGCTAATCTGTACAAGTAAAAAACAGATTATCTCTCTCTCTCTCTTTTTTTTTTTTTTAAAGTAACCTCATGGCACTTTAAATAGCTTTGTAGATGAGTGTAGTCATCTACCAGAATGTTAGACTGGATGAACTTTTTATGTTTGATCATCAGAATCAATCTCCTTATAGAAAACAAAGGTCCAGGAGGTACAAGTACCTTATACAGGGGTTTTCAGTACGTTCATGACAGGCCTGGGGCTCAGACCCCACATCATCCAGTCTAAGTTCAGAGTTCTTTTGCCATGTGAGGATCCATTCAGGAATGTAAGTGCCGAAGACTATTTAATTTCCCAGTTTTGTCTCAGAGTGAATCACAGATTATAAATATAATTTCTTCTAAATAAAATTTGGGCATGTGATTGTTTCCTGTGACAAGGGGACATTGAAATGGAAGCAAATAAGTTTCGATTCTGGATCCCAGCAAGAACCTCTCCTTCCTCTGATTTGGCTCTCATTTTTTTTTTTTAAATTAATCTCTTGCCATGGACTGTTGGCTCTTGTTGCCATGTTTCCATCAATTAGCTATTATAGACAGTAGTATCTGGTAAGTAGAACTTACACAATTTCATTTATACAGATAAATTGGAGGACAAAGATTTGCAGAAACACAAATGATGTCTAAGTCCTTCTTTCTGTTGTACTGGTCAAATGCCTTGATGGGGATCTTTTCTGAGGTTAAATTCTTTTATAAGAAAGTAATTGCACTGTCAACATGAAGGATGAACCCAGGTATTCAATACTGAGTTTTATTTACAGTGATATATACTGACACATTATTTCTGAGCAGAGGAGAAGAAAATTTAGGTTCACATTATATGCAGATTTTAGGATCACTTTCCAGTGTAATCCAGGAAGGAGAAATAGATGCAGCTAAAAGGGTTGCATTTATAGGACACCCCGAAAGCAGTGACCACTCAAGAAAAAAATCCAGTCTTCCGTGTTTTAATTCTACTCATCCAAACTGGGGATCCAAACTGAATTTTGGTGAAGAAATAAATGAGAGCCTGTAGATGGCTATGAGAATGCAAAGGGCTTAAGAGGAGAAAAACAGGAAAATGCTCTTCTCTATATTTGGGAATAGTTCTTACCTACACTTACTCTTTCCTAATGGTGAAAGCAAGCAGTTTGAGATTCAGCCCCTGGGTGTCCCTACACTTCTCATAACAGCTCCATGTTTCAGAATGCCCCCAGAATGTTCTGTGAGTACCTGGAGTAGAACTCTCAGGGAGCAAGGTGTGTGTTTCATCCTTTCTGTGGTCAGATCAGCTAGTCTGCGATGAACCGGAATATATTCCAGTTATGGAAGTTGGTAAAAAACCTAGGGTCCAAGTGGTAAATCTTCTATTTCAAACCTATTTGATAGGAAATGAAGCACCTGTTTGAATTCAGAAGAAATCAATTGTTTTACTTGATCAGGTAAATTGTTTTCATTTTGCCAGTCAGGTTTTGTGGAAAGATGGCTGTCTCTTCTTTCAGACAGGATGGGGTAGATCTATAACATTTTTCATTCATTCATTCATTCATTCATTCATTCACTCATTGAGTATCTGTAGGGTACGTTAAGTTTATTTCAAGATCAAGGTACCTTGTGGTTAGAAAGGGACAATCTACTTTTTTGTTTTCTTTCCAATTCTAATAGTTTTTGTTACATAAGAAATACACGGGACATAGGCAACCCCAGAGAATTCTTCTGAGGGCAGTTTTTTGGACTGACATTGAAGTGTCAGGTTCTAACTTCTGAGGCTCTTCTACTGGTCTTTGTAAATAGGCATTACATTAGCATCCCAGGAAACAGAAGTTTCTCCCCTCTGTGTTTATGGAATGATAATAAAGAAGGGGCACAGACATTGTTCCCTTTCCCCCACTATGTTCACTTTGGTGGAACATGAGGGATGAATATTATCCTCATTGACATGGTTCAGAGCTAACTTCAACCACACATACAAAAGTGTGCGGTAACAAGGGGTCCTGTATTTGTTTCATGCTCTGTTATCACCTGTTTGAACCATAATCTATGACCAAGAGGCCCTGCGTTTTCATTTTGCAAAGGGTCACACAAATGATTTTGCTGGTCCTGTGCACTGCTCATGTTCTTCTTGGCTCCGCTGACCTGCCTTCAGCCTCCAATCCTACTCCATGTAGGACTGTCAACATGTCCCTTCTCTTGTCAAATAAGACATTGTTGTTGTTGTTGTTAACTGAATGCTTTTGAAATTAACTTCAAAAGTGCTGCTTCCTATGGCAGGTTTATGACACTGATTTTTAACAAAGCTCTGCAAAGTATCCAAGTACATTTCCAACCACGCAATTCTTAACTTTGGAGGGTTTGTTGTTGTTTGTTAAAGAGTAATAGCGTTGGTTTTAGGCTTTTAATTTTTTAATTTAATTTTTTAAAAGACAATTGAGCACACTACTTGACTTACTTATGGCTCCTTAAGGTAAAATTTAGAAAAGTTTGAATTGAAATGTGTTTTCCCATTTTTATCTTGGATAGTAAGCCGCTCTTTGTCTACATCTGAAAATTCCAGCTTTATGATGCATAAGTTGACGCATTAGCATTGGAACCACACTCTGTTGTTATTAAGTAAAATATTTCCCCTGAATTGTATAGAATTAAAAATGCTGCCCTTTAAAAGCTGAGCCATCAGCACCTACGGTGTTCTTCATGCCTGGGAATACAGTCTCTTGTTTCTTTAGTACCACCCAATACGCTCAGTCCTCCTGCTATTCCAGGGGTCTCCTTTGTGCCTCTGAGGTAAATGCATTCTCCATGTCTCTTTAAGTCCTTCGAGAAGCACTGAGTGTTTGCTCTCTGGCTTTTAACGCTGGTCCCAAAACTTTTCTCTTTACATATATTGAAAAAAAAAATCAAAGGACTATGTTTCTTTGTTCTCATCCAAGCCCACAATTAACCCAGGTTCCATTCTCTGTAGCTGGAAGGAGGAGGAAAGGGGTGACTCCACAGGCATTTTACTGCCTGTGAGAAAGTGCTCAGCCGGTTCCTTTGTCCTTTTTGTCAGGGCCGGCTGCTTCCCTAATTGTACCGCTGTAGGGAAGCACGTGCCTCCGGGAGCATTATCTGATTCCTAAGGGACCTTTAGGAGTGCTTTGCATGCTGACCCTTAACTTGAACACAAATAATATCTTTTCAATCCCATTCCTAGGCTGCTGCTGCAGGCTTGCATACCTCCTGAGGAGTTGAATTCAGGGGAGGGGGGCAGGGGTGTGGATGCTCACTGGGGCCTCAGGTTTTATTCTCTTCCCCCCCCCCCCTCTCACCTGCAGTATTGCCTCACCTGTCAGGAGGGGAAGCTGAAGCCGGAGGACAGGAGAGGAATGGGAGCTGGAGAAGTCAGAGGGGAGAGAAGGCAAGACAAACAGCTGCTCTTGTCAGCATGGGGAGAAGTGTAAAGAGATTAATAGTTATTTGAAGAGCAAATGGGGACGTGGCATCCGGCCGTGGAATGCGAATGTATAAATGTACTGGAATGGACATGCGGCCTTTAACATTTAGACAGATGCTCTCTGGACTGAATGGAATGGCCGAGTTTGTACTTTCTCCTCCCCATGTGAAATACCTAAAGTTTAGTTAAATAATTCAGTTTAATGACAATTTTCGTCCAGCTTCTCTCTCTTTGTGAGTCTGTCTTCCCCATAGTTTTACTTGGTCAAGGACGCTCAGAATTATCCTTCAACGGAAGAGCCAGACTCCTCATTTCCTTTATAAAATATGTACCAAAGAGACTACTTTTCTCTCCTGCTTTTGCTTTGTTTTCCCCTTCACTAACTTGAAGAAAAAATGAGATCAACATGTGTCAGAAGTTTTCACACACGAAAAACTATACCATCCAGTGCTTGCCCCTTCTGAAATGTGCCCATTTTGACTCTAGTTTAGGAAGGACTTGAATTGTCTCATCAGGCTGACAGGTGTGATGGTGCTAGGCAGGGCCTGGACTCAGAGTCAGAAGATTTGGTTTCAGAATTCCCACTCGGTGCTTCCTAGCTGATGCTTGAGCAAATCTCTCCCACTCTCTGATAGTAACGCATTTTTTTTCCAGATTAAATGACAAGTCAATTCCTTCTTTCCATGTACATCCTATCAAGTGCCTCCTATTCTGTGCCTGTTGGCCCAGAAGACCTACAAGTATCTGGGAGAGGAGATATATGAGCTAATGTACTTCTAAATTATATCAAATATAGAATGTTAATCATAACTAGATGATGTTCCTCTTACACATGTTCTACTCTGGCAAAGAAGAAATGGCTACAAAGAAAATGAAAGAACAGATAAAAAATTAGGTTATGCTTGGATGATATACTAGCGTGTTTTCTTTAAAAATATCTAGGTAGCTCTCCCTAACCTTACTACCCATGCTTCTCCAGTCTTGATGAACTGAGTCCTTGGGGCCCGGGGCAGAGGGTGGTAGGGGGTGGCATTCCTGGTACCCTGGGACAGAATTTAGATAATAAGACTACAGGGAAATTTGGAGGACCTCTGATTTTGCCCCATATACAACAACTCGATGCTTAAGTCCTCTTTAGAACATATCTATCCAGTGTTCTTTCTTATTCTGAATACTACGGCGGGAGGGGAGAAAAAAGAAATAGTAGGTGGTTTTTATTTATTTTAAAGACCTTCTCTACAGCTACTGAGCTCTGGACATTTTTGTCCAGTTCATTAATGAGCACATATTCTACTTTTTTTTTTAATTTAAATATAGTCAACACACAATGTTACATTAGTTTCAGGTGTACAATGTGATTTCAAGTCTGTACCCTATGCTCTCCTCACCACACACGCAGTCACCGTCTGTCACTAGACAGTACTACCACAAAATCATTGTATATATTCTATTATCAGTTTCTCTTCAGGAGATCACGTGAAGCTTTGTGATCTCTGTGGGCCATTACACAACACATGCAGGGCCTTAGACTTCCCTTGCTGTTTCTGTGTATCACAAATTAGTCCCTTTACCTGGAATGTGAAGTTTTACTTCTGAATGTGAATTTCGATTTCGGTAGAATGCATGCACCAAATGATGCCTTCTTAGAGCAATGATCTGCCGCCAACGTAGCTAACACTGGGGTTTCTGGGTGTCCTGCAGCCACAGTACACGAACCTGGGGCTCCTGAACAGCATGGACCAGCAGATCCAGAACGGCTCCTCGTCCACCAGCCCCTACAACACAGACCACGCGCAGAACAGCGTCACGGCGCCGTCGCCCTACGCGCAGCCCAGCTCCACCTTCGATGCCCTCTCTCCGTCCCCCGCCATCCCCTCCAACACCGACTACCCGGGTCCGCACAGCTTCGACGTGTCCTTCCAGCAGTCCAGCACCGCCAAGTCGGCCACCTGGACGGTAAGAGCCCGGGGCCCCTGTGTGCCCTTCAACCTGACCCCTGCACCTGAGGGGCGGGGGTGAGGGTGGTCTTCGCTGCCCCTCCCAGCAGCTTCTCCTCTGTCAAAGCTTACAGATCCATTTTGAATGGTGGATGGTTTTTCACTGTCCTCCAAGGACATTTTGTTTTTAAATATTTAACACAAAACCTGAAAGAGAAAAAGTGTGATTGAATGGAAAAAACCCCGATCCTGGAATCAAAGCCCTATGTTCTGGCAATTTCAGCAGATCTGTTCTCCCCTGCTTTGTGCAGTTGGGGTGTGAGGTGGGCGGGGGGGAGTCCTCTACCTGAAAGATTTTGGAAAACTATAAAGCATTATTCTAACAAAAAGTATTATAGGCATAGGATACAGGCTTGCATTTCTAAGAGTGTAGCATAGTTACTGTCTCATTACTTTGAAGAAATAAATGTCATATTAATGTGTGGTTAAAAAATTAAATTGCAAACATGGAGTGATAGGAAATTAAAATCTCATTTATTATAGAACGGCTAAATTCATTTATACTTGTAGGTTTTATAGCACAAATTGTAACTTATTGATACTTATGTATTTACTACATTTAGAATCTTTTCCCTCAAAGAAACCTCTAAAACTGTACATCAGAGTCTTCAATTAGTCCAAAGAGATTTTGGCTAAAAATGTTGGGGAAAAAAACGAACTTTGCATATATAACTTTTCCAAGAGTACATGGAAATATTTTCAAAAATTAAAAAGGTACAAGAATGTTTATTCTATTTCAAAGTTTATTTTCTAATTTAGTATAAATAAAGTTCACATATGAGGGAGGAGACTTACAAGACTGGTTTTAACTACTTGATCAAAGAATGCCCAACACCAAAGTGGCAAAATGGCACACATGTTTTTCAAACAACTTAATATTTACATGGATTATAGAAGTGCCTCTAGATATTATCATCTTATTGATAAATAGCTTTAGAATTATTTGAACAGATCTTCCCACCCCCCCTTGGCAAATAGATTTCTCTGGAAAGTGTTTTACTTTTTATGTTACAGAGTCTAGTTCACTGTAGCTTTAATCCAGCTCTACATCGTTTATAAAACAATCTGCATTTAGGCACTACATCCCAATGTAGTTTCACACGTGTGCCCTTGTTTTGTCTTCGCTTCTTTGTGAGCCAGGTAGGACAAGTTTTATAATTGCCATTTTCCTAGTGAGGAACGCTAAGAATGTGGAGGTTAAGTGACATCCCTGAAGGGACAGAGGCTTCTGTGGTGCTAGGCCTATTTCTGATTCTGCCCTCCCGCACTAGATTGTGTTCTTTTTCTACTCTTCCACATCAGGATGTTCAAAAGGGGTCGAAAGTTTTATTTTTGGGCTTTTCTTTCATGGTTTGAGAAGCGGTTCTGTCATGGTTCATATTTCAAACATAAAGTCTAAGAAAGAGCTTAAAATCTGATCCTCCTCCCATGTGTTATTTATCAATTATGTCCCAGTCTTGAGTGTCTTTTGTATTAATAATCCTGGAGATGGATACTAAAGGTGAGTAAACTTAGAGTCCCTAGACCTTAAGTAATTATTGGTTGATCAGTCTCAGTACTAGCGTGCTGAAGATCTGCTAGAAGCACCATTTTATAAATGGTGCATGGTGTGCTTTAGCATAGGGATGACCCACTGGGTGTTCACAGTCCCTGATCTTCCAGGCCAACACTTTCTTGTTTGCACATCCGGGCCAAGCTCCACTGCATTAGGAATAAGCACATCTGAAGGGCTGATGGGCCCAATGAGGCCCATCATTGGAGCAGTTCCCCTCTAACATGGTTTAAGGATCATAGTGGTGGAGCGTGCTGCAGGTGGAACATGAAATCAGTCTCATCAGTTCCTCATACAGAAATCTTAAGGTTCTTAAGGTTTCTTCCAGTTTGAACATGATTCTGAACCATCCAAAACCCGTTCCTCAGAGATCTATATTGTGTCACAGAAAAGAGCCTAGGGAGCTATACCTAAGTGGTAGATTAAGAAGGAAAGAAAATGTCTTCTGGAGTATCCTTAGGTTTCCTTACACGGGACAACAGTGAGATCAGTATTCTGAATGACGGGGTGGGCACTGCTGTTACGGGAAGAGCCACTGTTTGGGAATCAGAAAACCTCAATTCTAGATATGATCATCTTTGTGAGTTTTTAGCCAAGTCACTTCATCTTTCTCAAGTTCAGTCAGTACTTCTGATGAGGAAAACGATGAGTCTGATGAAACCTACTTTCTTTTCTTACGGTGAGGTTGAAGTAATTATCAGCATAGGGGTTCTTGGGACATGTGGGTGATTCAGTCAGTTAAGCAGCCTTCTGCTCAAGTTATGAACCCGGGGTCCTGGGATCCAGCCCCACAACAGGCTTCCCAGGAGCCTGCTTCTCCCTCTGCTTGCCACTCTCCCTGCTTGTGCTCTCTCTCTTTATGTCAAATAAAAATAAAATCTTAAACTAGGACATTTTTAGAAGGACTTAAGTTCTCATTAGGTATTTTGTCTGCCATTAAAGAATGGCCTTACTTAAGCTGCTTTGCCTTTCTTGGGTTTCTCTTCAGCTGTCTACTATCTACTCTATTGATTTTATAGAATGGGATAACTGAATTAGATGTCCCTTCTCTCCTGCCAGTGTATCAGATGGTGTTCAGAGTTTTATTAAGTCCTTTCTTGTTCACCATCAGTCTAATTTTAGCCAGAGGGACATTTCTCCTAAATTTAGGACCCTCGAACCCTTATCTGAGTAGCTACTAAGATCACTTAAAACAGCTAAGCAGCAGCATCTAACTCTCTGAGCCAAACTGTATATACTTTCACTTAGACATAGACCTCACATTTTTAAAAATTATTTTTATTAACATATAATGTATTATTTGCCCCAGGGGTACAGGTCTGTGAATCATTAGGCTTACACATTTCACAGCACTCACCTCACATTTTTAAAATTATCATCCCACATGTTTATTTTGACTGAGCCTCACAACGAGGGCTGTCAGACCCACTTTTATAAATGAGGAAACTTAGAGGAGTGAAGGTGACAAGGCTGATGACCAGTCGAGGAGGGAGAGGAACCCAGGGCTTCTCACTCCCAGCTCACGTCTCTCTGCAGTCCTGTTTAGACAGCTTCTCCTGTAAATGGATAGAAGGAACATGCAGGGACATTCAGGCCCTGTGTGGTACGGAACAGAGGCTGAGCTAATGGAGGACTTTTTAAATGTCATATTACACAACACCTATTTCTTTGGCATCTGTGCATTTTAAAGCCACTTTTCAAAATAAAATACTATCATTTAAAACTGCCCACAAACTGGAAGTAGCAGAAGCAGCTGTCAGGAGGAGAAACCACACTTTCTGCATCGTCTCCTGGTAATTTTTTAATAAAAACCCTTTTAGTACCATTTTATCACTTGTCATCATCCTCTCGTGTTTTCTCTTTTCATTCTGGTTTTACTCAGAATTACTGCCAAAATATAATGAATATATTTAAAGCATATATGCATATTTGCTTTCTCTATTTTTTTAAACAACAAATGTGATTGTATTTCCAGTTCCATAAAAGCAAGGTATTTATTTTAAACATTTTCCAATGAAATAAAATGAAGTGTGATAACATTTTTCCATATTCCATATCCCACAGACATGCACACAAACCCAAACCCACACTGAACTTAGGACTTCATTTCAGACTCTTTTCTTCTTTCTAGAGTCTAATTGCTACTGCTCAGGGAGGCCTCCCATTTAACATCCTGAGGTGCCGGTCTAGTATCATGGCAAAGAACCAGGAGCCATCAGATGGTTGACAGAATGGTATTTTAGAAATGGCAAGAGGGGCACCTGGATGGCTCAGTTGGTAGGGTGTCTACCTTCGGCTCCGGTGATGAGGTCCTGGGATCGAGCCCCACATTGGGCTCCCTGCTCAGTGGGGAGTCTCCTTCTCCCTCTTCCTCTGCCATTCCTCCTGCTCATTCTCTCTCTTTTAAATAAATAATTGAAATCTTAAAAAAAAATGGGGTCCCTGGGTGGCTCAATGGGTTAAAGCCTCTGCCTTTGGCTCAGGTCATGATCTCAGGGTCCTGGGATCAAGCCCCAAATTGGGCTCTCTGCTCAGCAGGGAGCCTGCTTCCCCCCGCCCCCCGCCTGCCTCTCTGCCTACTTGTGATCTCTGTCAAATAAATAAATAAAATCTTAAAAACAAAAAAGACAAATGGCAAGAAACTTAGGTGTGTATTTTGATTCTGAAATTTGCTCACAACATATGGGACCTGTCCAAATAGGATGTTAATGCTTATTCCTTACTATGAGGATTGCATGACCCGTGTAATACTAGCTTGTCATAGGTATAGAAATATTTGCCGAATCTGAATTTTTATCCCTTTGTTTCATGAGTTTATTACAGTTTTGTGAGGGTTCAGTTGTACAACCAGCAAAAATTTGAAAGAATACGAAGCAAAATGTTTCTACTTTTTTTTTTCCCTTAGTGCTTTCGTGCTATTCGCATGCTTACTCTAGCCCCAAGGAACTGTGATACTATCCACTATCCAAATATATGAATAAGATGATGTAGAATTATAACAGGTCATCCCGTATTCAGACTCCCACAGGATGGCTCTGCTGATTTCCTATGCCTGCCCAAGCAGACACACGCCCTCCTACCCAACACAGGGAAAGGTCCTGTCCAGATTTTAAGAAACTGTTGACTTCAACATGTATTTCTCATTTTTTAATCAGCCACTTGTTTGTGACGATGCCTTGTTTTTAGTCGCCATGGTAAATAAAGGCTAACAGTGGATTTCATTCATGGAAGAGTCGATATATTGACTTGTGGTGGCAGAGTTCTGGAGGGAAGCCACACGCTCACCGATGGGAACTGTTTCAATGGACTGTGGCATATCCATGTAATGCATTACTCTGTGGCCATTGAAGAGATTCATGTGTAATGGCTGGAATGTTTTTGGAGTTATTGCTGAGGAAAAGATAAGCTTTCTGTGGCAGCTACTTGAGAACTGAGAGGTGTGGTGAGAACATCACGTCTGAGGGCAGAGTGTTCCCTTTCCCCAGACTCTAGTGACCAGTCCTCTTGGGAATATAGGTCAGTCTGTCTTGATGATCAGCCTCACACACCTTTGTCAGTTTGAGAGCTGTTTTGTCATAACCCGTGACATACAGTATTATCTGTGTATAAATACTGTGGAAAAACTTTCAGTTTAGTGTTTTCTGTTGTTGTTGTGCTTTGTCTGAGAAAAAGACCTGGTCATTGGCCATACATTTTTTTTTTTTTTTTCTGTTGTGATTTTTCCCTTCACAGATTTAAAGGTCTTGGAGGGTAGGCTTCCTGACCTAGTGCCCAGCACACTGTCCAGCATACATAGGCCCTTAATAAATATGAAGAAACTTTGTTTTCTCTTCATGGCTAAAGGACATAGTTCCAGTTCCAAGCAGTACGCCTCAATTCTGACTTTGATTGTTAACCATCCGAAAACAGGATGATTTTTGCCTCTACCCATGATTTAGAGAGAGCATTTTTCCTTTGCCTTTTCTAATCATGCCACCTTCATGTCCTGTCCAGAGCTTTGAAGAATCTGACTTGAGCAAGTGGAGAGATTAGGGAGGTGGCATTTGAAAGGGGAACAGCCAGTTCCCCGGGGAGAGTTTCATTGATCCCAGCATATCAGTCCTGCAAGCTCTCTTCCCTTGGCTTCACAGGCGAGCTGCGAGGCATGCCTGTGGCCCACCCTCCCTGCATCAGGTTACCTGAAATGTAAGACTTCCAGAATAAGGCTGCCAGCTCTGCAGAATTCTCATGCAAGCCAGCCCATTGCATGGCCCTCTGGAATCTCAGGACTCTTAAGAATAGCCCATCAAAGGACATGATGTACAGACCAACTTTTTCATGGTGAATATGATTTATCAACTGCTTTACACTAAGGAAACACTTTTGTCGTCAAAGTTTGAGCTTTAATTGGAGCTGATCTCATCACTGAGTGGCTGTTAGGTTTTATTGCTGAGGGACAGGAGAGAAGAGTTGGCTCCCGCCAGTGATACATGTGTTACCCATAAGGAGGTTATTTTCACTTCCTGACATAGCTGTCCTGTAAGTCTCCGGAGATACATAGAGGAGGGCCTTTTGGTGCCCCTCTCATGAGGAAAGAAACAATAACATTGAGCGTAGTTGCCTGTTAGCCAAGCTATTTCTTAGTCCACCAAGCATTGAGGAAGACTCTCGTAAGTAAAGGGCCAGAAGATTCTTGGCGATGGTTCATGTTACTTAGTTGACCCTGGATTGGAATTAAAAATGAATTTCCATCACAAGACATGCTGCAGGGCTCTTGGCCCCAGGGCAGAACAGAGTAACTTCATCAGCATGTTTGCCCTAATTTGTTTAGATTGATTCTAGGTCAATGTATGTGGGATAAACCAGTTTCACCTAATGTTTATGCCCCTCCCACACTATTCTGAGTGATTTGTTGAATGCACTTTTTATTTAAAAATAAATATTTTGGGGGCACCTGGGTGGATCAGTGGGCTAAGCATCTGCCTTCTACTTAGGTCATGACCCCAGGGTCCTGGGATCGAGCCCCGCATCTGGCTCCCTGCTCCACAGGAAGCCTGCTTCTCCCTCTTCCTCTGCCTGCTGCTCTGCCTACTTGTCATTTCTTTTGTCCTCTTTTTCTCTCTCTCAGAAATAAATAAATGAAATCTTTAAAAAAACAAAAGTAAAAATAAAAATTTTGACACTGATATATCTAATGTGATGAGAACTACCACTTAATTAAAAAGAAATAAATAGCAAATTTAAATAAAGCTGACATTTCTTTTTTCCACTATAAAGTTTTCTTTCTGTTCTTCTCCTTGTTCTTTCTCCTGATCCTCCTCTTCCTCAGTCCTTCCCTCCCTTTCTTCCCTTCCATCTCCTTTTGCTCCATCACTATGTTGACATTAGTAGTGGTCAGTTTTTTGTTTTGGTTTTGTAGGTATTCACCAGCCACTCAGTACCTTGTTTTTTTCACTGGAGCTTTGCTTTCCTGGAATGGTGGATTAATATTGGGAAGATCATGATATAAATCTGTCACCATGGACAGTTTCATCAAGAATGGGAATCTGGTATGGGGCGCCTGGGTGGCTCAGTGGGTTAAGCCTCTGCCTTCGGCTCAGGTCATGATCTCAGGGTCCTGGGATCGAGCCCTGCATCGGGCTCTCTGCTCAGAGGGAGCCTGCTTCCCCCTTTTTGCCTGCCTCTCTGCCTACTTGTGATCTCTATCAAATAAATAAATAAAATCTTAAAAAAAAAAAGGAATGGGAATAGGATGATCAGGCCCTTTTGGTTTAACAGATCATGTTGACTAGATATGGGCTACCTGAGGGGTGGCAAACCCAAATATCAGTGGGAATTGAATGATGAGAACAGGGGTGGCAGCAAGATGAGATCATGTGCCCTGCCTACAAGGTCTGTCCTTTGCAACCCCAGCTCGTTGTTTTGGGGGAAAGTAGACCTGGCATTAAAAGAATAAGTTTTCAGAAACAGCTTGAAAACCTGGATTTGCACATAATTTCTGCAGATCTTTAAATGATCGTAATAATTTAGTTTAAAAAAAAAGTGATAAAACACTACAGACCAAATGAAACAGTAGGCATTCTGAATGTTGTCCTTGTCATATATTGAACAGTGACAAGGGAAGATTATGTGAAGTTTACATAGTATAACTGGAAACTAGAACAGGTATCTAAGGGAGAGATTACCGGTAAATATGTTTCATTCATAAATAATTCTCTATCCCTTTAAAAACTTATATAGATTAATCCCTTTCTACAATACATTGAGCAACATGCTTGTCATTGCAGATTTTTCTGTTTTTTTTCTTGTAGTAAATGACTTTCACCTTCTCATTCCAAGTAGAATTTTATTATATACAAAATATAATACTGTGCATTGTTGGAGCCTTTGTCTAAGGAAAGGATCTTGTCTGTTTGCTTTTGTTTTTATTGTTAGGGAATTTATGGGACTCTATGACTTACCTCTCTAAAATTGGCCAAACTGTAATCAGAAAAGGGCAGTGAAATTGAAAGAGCTTTGAATCAATTTTCTCAGCTCACTAACTGATGGCTTGTTTTTAATTGGCAAGTAGAGTGTGTGCCAGAACAAAAATGACCTGAAAACTAAGGTGTAAACAGAGAATAATGTCATAAGAATTTTTAATGACTCAAAAGAAATACAGTATATCATTAAGCTCGACAAAGATCCCTTCAAATCATCCCAGAATGATGTATACCATTTATTGAGGGAATGTTGCTCCGAGGGCATTCCCATACCTGAGTTCGGCACCTTCTTCCACTCACATTCCCGATAATTAGCCATTTCCACAGTATGACCATGTCTTGCCGTGGTTTCCATCCCCTCTGGTGGAGAAGGGCAGATGTATTTTTCTCATGAAAGGGGTTTAGCAATCACCTGTCACATCATGAGTATAGCAACTGTGTCTAAAATAAATCCTCATAGGTTTATATCACCATCAATTACTATGTCTACTCACGTCACCATGACTGGAAGACGACTTGAGATAACATAGCTTTCTGCTCAACCACTTCCAGTTCTCTGAGATTAAAGGAGAGTTTATTGTAAGGGAAAATCTTAGACTCTTTGAAGCCCTGCAGATGTTCTGTAGACATGGAATGGCTTTTAGAACAAGGGGTCCTGTAATTAGACACATGGAGGTCTAAAGGCAATGATCTTGGCAGCAGTCTCTCCTGTGGTTTTTAATAGTGATTACAGCCCCATCATCAGTCTGCCCTCAGGTGAAATTTAAAAAAAAAAATTGATAGTAGCCAGAAATCCTAGATCTAATTCATTGTGAGGTAAGTTGGGGAAACATTCTCACTTTACAAATAGAATGGGCATTCTTATTTTAGTTCGAATCTAGTGATGAAGACCCATGATGTCTTAGTGGAAAAGAGAACAGTATAATTTGCCACTTTGTTACTGTATTACTAATGTCCAAAAGCTTGGAATGTAATTTCTGATCATGTTACGCCAAATAGGGAATTTTCAAGTCCACCAGTCATACAGGTGTTCCTTCATGGGTTACTCATTCAGTTTTTATTTTTACTTTTTGTATGGTTTAACAGGTATCATCTACTAAGTCTTGTGAAATATATAATGAAGGCAAATATTCTATTTCAAAGTACTTTGGTTGGGGGGAGGGGGAAAAAGAGAGAGAATCTTAAGCAGGCTCTATGCCAAGTGAGGAAGCCTGATGGGAGGCTTGATCTTGCAAGATCATGACCTGAGCCCAAATCAAAAGTCAGACGCTTAACCAGCTGAGCTACCCAGGTGCCCCCAAAATACATATCTCTTTACTTGAATGGTTTCCAAGTTATATTAGGAAGAACAATGATGACTTAGCTTAAGGATCCTCATTTGAATCTGAGAAGTCATCTGACAGGGTCACGAAGAGCATGGTCCATGAAGTAGAACACAGGACTCAGAGGTCAACTTTTGAGTACTAACAAGCCTTATGATCTTGGGCAAGTTCTTCTGTGTCTGCCCACCTGTTCAATGGGTCTTATAGTATTTACTTGGCAAGATTGTTGTGAGGCCTAATTAAAGTTTACGAAGCTCTTTGGAAGCCCGAGAGATCAAGTTCTAAAAACATAGTATGTTACTATCTTACCCTGGATTTTTGTTTTTAGATATATCTGCTGAATACTACATCAATTCATGCTTACAATTTAGTTGGTTTCCTGAGGTTTTCCATTTATAAGCAGAGATTAATAAAATGGTATAAATATATAAATCCCTAGAAATAAAAGTGGGATGAAAAATATACTGTATATAATGTATGTGTGCATGTGTGTGTGTGTATATGCATACACACACACATATATATATACACACATATGTATGTATTTTCTTCTAATATAAAATAATTTCTTCTTAAAACATGTTTAATTGGATCCCACAACTGTTAATCAGTTACTTTCTTTCTTAGGGATTTGTTGGTAAGATTTTAGTAGAACCAATGATAAAGTTATAAATTGTGATCATTTTTAAGAGGTAAGTAAAAGAAAAATATTACTCTTTTCCTTAAAAATATAAAAATAATATGCATATTTATATAAATACAAATATTTGCTCTAGTTGAGTAAAAAAGGAATTAATTTCCAATAATTAAAATTTGGGCTCGAAAGATATTTCTTTCTTTTCTCTCCCTTGTTTACGTACTTTTTCCTTCTACCCTGTGTGTAAATTTATGATTTTCATATTTATGAATATAGAGCCCTGGTGTTAAACAATATAAATTGCTTCTACTTTTTTTTAAACTATTTTGTGTTCTTGGGAAAGCATATCTCATTTTCCCATAGGAACAACATTGTTGTTATGGATTATATTTCTGACCAAGGACTTGTCATCAAGTAAGTCATAGATGTGATTAACTGTATGTCATAAAAAGCAAAATTCTGACCACTATCAGCTACTGTAATAGTTTAAAATAGCAAAATAATTATTGTAATCCTGTAAAACTTGCTTAAATATCTTGAATGCCTTAACATGTGTATTAAGTTTACTCATAATGTTTTAAGTTATTTTTATGAACTTGACTTATCTAAAATTGATATGCTATTATAACAAATATTTTAATTAATATTTTGATGTGCCAGAATTTTGATGCACTTAATGTGTAATAATTGGGGATACCTTTGTTTCCCAAAATTTTCTCTAGGAAAATTAGAATGGAGACTTACAGAACATCTTCCTGTTGCTAAGAATTCTATTTAAAAAAAAATTCTGTAGTGTAGACTGGCTTTATTTTAAGAATTTGAATTAATTTTTAAAGGTATTATTAGAGGGCAATAATAATGATATTATTACAGTAGAGGGAAGAAAAAAAAGAAAAACACTGGATCCTATTGAATTTAAAATCCTAGTTTTTCTGTGTGTTTATTATCCCTGACCACACCACAATCTCCAAAGCAGGGCAGTCTTGAGAAGATAAAATGTCCCCAGAAGCAAGTGCTTACAAGAAAAGCTGTGAGTGCTAGTGGAGCAAGCTCTGTTCCTTTGGCTTAGTGATTGATCATGGAGGTCTTTGAGGACTCGAGTTGTATATCCAGTCAGGATTTGGTGCTTACCTTGAAATATTATCTGTTCAAATTATCACCTACACTCACTCTTTTGATCTGTCTGTACAAACCCATAGAATTTGTATGGTAGGTCCGTGGGAAATGGCGTTTGATAATTAGATAAAGCATATTGATCAGTAGGTACACTAGAAAGTATTGTCATAGTAGAAATCTGGAGTAATTTTTTTTACACTTAACAGTTAGGATAGAGGTGTAGAGAGTATCCTATTATGATAATTAAGAATTTCTTCTTGAACTAACCCACATAGATAAGTAACCTCTTTCTCCCTTGCTTATTCTCGTGCCTAGAATGTATTGAAATTATATAAATCAATACTCATTTAACATATTTTAGTTTAACTTTATTCCCTTTCAGTTTAGAAAGGCACCTGACAAATAACTATTTTAATCAGTCTTGGAAAAATATATCATCCACCTCTAAGAGTTACCATAGATAACTCATTCTTTAGGTTTATATTAATCTTTCATAGTATTCGCTGGTAATAGATCGTGTTTGATGTTTACCTTCAAAGATCACAGCTTACACTTTCATATTTAGGTGTAACAAAAGCATCTTTTGCAGGTACTTCTATTTTATGTCTGAAGGTCCTTACATAATTCAACAAACAGTAACTCATCTGTGCGTTTTTTTGACATAAAAGCTAGAATGGCAAGTGAGGGCCAACTCAAGGTCTAGAGAAAAGATGTCTCACTCAGCAGCAGAAGCTGAAGGAAAAGTGGACTTCTTCCAGGCTACTCACTAGGACCCTCAAGATGCATTACATATGTAGCTGTTTGTAAAAGTTCCTGTAACGTATTCATATTTCAGAAGCGATTTTTTCAAGATTTTATTTATTTATTTGACAGACAGAGATCACAAGTAGGCAGAGAGGCAGG
Source organism: Mellivora capensis (assembly GCA_004024625.1). Lineage (NCBI taxonomy): Eukaryota > Metazoa > Chordata > Mammalia > Carnivora > Mustelidae > Mellivora > Mellivora capensis. The sequence goes on along the minus strand of PISX010005790.1, from coordinate 15,352 downwards.
CAGAGAGAGGAAGGGAAGCAGGCTCCCTGCTGAGCAGAGAGCCCGATTCAGGGAACGATCCCAGGACTCTGAGATCATGACCGGAGCCAAAAGTAGAGGCTTAACCCACTGAGCCACCCAGGCACCCCACAGAAGTGATTTCTTACTTACTGCCCTGTGGTTTTTCAGCTATGTTTTTCTTCACATAAACATCATAGACATAAGTAGAATAATCGTGCTGAGAAAAGTCCTTTTGTTAAGTTTTTACAGAATCTTCTTTCAGCCCCTATCCAAGTGTATTATCATCTTGGATACTTGGGGATTAGGAGCAGGGAGGGGAAAGGTGAATGAATAGGAAGAAGAACAGAGAAGGGAAGGGAAAATCGTTCATGCAAAAACAGCAAGTGGATTCTTCTGTAAAAGTATAACGTGGATTCTCTAAGTTTGTTCATTGGATGTTTTCTAAGATGCTCTAATAGTATATTTTCATAATACGGACTTCTAAGAGGAGAAGAGCCAAGCCATTTGAAACTGAATGTTAAATTCAATTTAAAATCTTAGCTTCTTTGATTAATGTATTCTATAATCTACTGGATGTTTTTGCTTCCAAGAGTGAGAATATACCTCTTATTTCCTTCAGTTTTCTTCTTAAGAGTGTTGGCTGAGCTATTTCAGGAAAGGAGAAGAAAGGGGACTACTTCTTATTTTCTTTTCCCTGGCAAGTCTTGTTCCTTTTTGAGAAATCTGCATTTTATACCCAATACTAAGTGGTCTCAGTCAATGAATACAGTAAGCATGCCATTCTATATACTTTCCTTTTCAGTCCTTTGAAATTTCTAGCAAAGAAGGTCTTCACAATCATCTGCCAGTATTTTAGTGAAATAAAGATAATATAATTTTAAGACCCCTTTCTCTGATGGTTTGACTTTAATAGGTGTGAACTCTTTAGTGCCACAATGTAACTGAAGCAGTATTTTAATGTAGATGCATTTTTTAAAATTTTATATGTTCTTTCTACCTGTTAGAAATATTCCTTTATTATAATTACTTTTAAATCTAAGCTTTCCTCCCTACTGTCTCAGAATACAACCAAACTTCACAGAGCTTAGATTTGAGTCCAACCTTCACTGTGTCTGCCTTTGAGGGTCCTAGTGAGTATATACAAAGAAACGACCAGAGTTGCTTGGGTATCTTTTGTCCCTGATCTCAGTAGAATGTCAGTTGTACTCAGCACATGGAGAATGCCTCAAGAAAAAACTAACTTAGAAGTGGAAGGGCATTAGGATGAATATATTTTGCCTGGGTACTGCCCACACTGTTAGATGAGCAGTGTGAGAGGTTACATCCTTCTAAAACTTGCTTACAGGCATTCCCACACTAACAGATTTTCTTTTTAAAAATGGTTTGACAATTTGTTTTGAAGCTGTCACTTGAGCATATGGTTGTGGGGCACAGATTAGCTCCTAATTTATTGCTCTCTGAATGTGTTTGACATCGGAATTTAGACTTCAGAAGCAAAAAGTGGAATACTTGAAAACATTTAAGCAGAATAGGGGATCATCTATTTTCCATCATTTCCTGATTTAAGATGAAAATGTTCTCTCAACTGTTAACTTATAATGAGATATGATATGGCATATATAATCCTGTAAAATATGGGAGATGCTCACAGAGTATCATTTCTAGATATCCTTCAGGACTGATGATTACAAATACTGTGCCCATCCTAGTGGATAGCCAGAATAGCTTTGCCTCTTCCTGAAAACAGGGACTGTGGCTCTTTTGCTAAAATAAGGACAAACAAAATGGCCTAAGGAGGCAGGGTGGTGAGTGGAAAGAATTCAGGCTTTGTGGGTAGATAGACCTGGAGTTGAATTCCTCCTCTCTCTATGAGGCCTTGGGCAAGACACTGTCCTTAGGGCAGCTTCTTTATCCCTAAGATGGGACTAATACATCTTTAGGTGGCACTTTATTAATAGGATTAAACATAATGAATGTAAACTGTTTAACCCTGTGCCTGGCCAATGGTGATTTTTTTAACTGTATAGATCATAAATTTAGGATTAGAATTCAGCCTAACCCCACCACACTCACAGATTCCTTGGGCACTGTAATAGGGAATCCCTTCCAAGGGGAACTTCTAGCTTCTGGTGCCACCATTTTGTGGTGGAGGTTATATGTTAGAACAGCACTTTAAAACTTTTATCACAGTAAGGAGCAGAGAAAAATGAATCTCTACCTTGGGCATCTCGAGTTGGTCCTGAGTCATAGAAGACATACACTTTCTGGGCTTTTGTTTTGTTTTGTTTCTATAAAACATTTCGGTAAAACATTTTGTTTTGTTTCTGTAAAACTTTGGTTTTTCATTTTAATATATTTATATAAATATTTCTTTTCCTTGTCTAAAAAAATGAAAAGTCTACAAAATTTTAGTTGCAGGAGGATAAATAGCATTTATCTTGTGGCTTTGAGTTACACCCAGGCATACTGCAATGTCTATTTCTGATGTACCAGTACCTTAAACAATTATTTGAGAAGAATAATTTTGAGATAAATGAATGTAGTCTGGAAGACAGCACTGAGGAGTAATTATTTTCACAGCCACAACCCAAACTGAGCGAGGACCCACGCTATGAAAGGTTGATATTGTTATTCAGTTGCACAGAGCTCCTTCTATATTGCCCAGCTTTTCTGAAGCTAGCCACATTCTAGAGTTGTTTGGATAAGCCCAGAGGGCCCAATCTCCGCAAAACAGAAGAAGTCACAGGGCAGCAGATTCCAGCTCAAAGTAAAAAATGGTCTGGATTCTATGTGTTGCCTCCAGTGGTAGTGAGCTCAGCCACACAGTGTGTGGAAGTAGGTGGGACCCTTGACTCGTTTCAGATGAGAAAATGTATCAAGTAGCCTCTGAAGATCCTTTGAATTAAAAAAAGCCTGTGCATCCAGAGGACACATCTTCTGTGGGTGGAAAGAAAGAGAAGGACAGCAGTGGATGACCTGCTCTGTGCCAGGCAGCTGGTTAAGTGGGGGAAGAGAGTAGACTTTCCAGGCAGCCGGTAGAGTAGAAACCCAGGGGGAAACAAGGCAGCTCTGCCCTCCCCAGGATAGTGATTCCATTGTTCTACCTGAAGCTGTGGTCAGGTATGGGAAACTGCTCAAGTTAAAACTCAGAAGGTAGGATGAGGCCAACCTATGCGGATCAAGGCATTTGGGCTTTGTCTCATGGGCAGTGGGCTGACACTGAACACTTCTTGAGCACAGGAATAGTCATGCTCAGATCCCAATATAAAGCCCATTCATGCAGCAGTATCAAGGATGGTTGAAGAGGGACTGGAATAAAGAAAGCAGTTTGGAAAATGCTACGGTTGTGCAGACACTTGGTGGTGGGGCTGACCACTCACCCAGGATGCGGTGCACTTGAACCAGGAAGGACGGACATGAGAGAGCCCCAGAGTCAGATGTGGATGTCACTGCTGCCAGGGGCTCTACGGGAAGAAGGGAGGAGGAACGGGGAAGCAGGAAAGTAGTTGAAATGATTAACTCTCTTCCTAGGGGATGTATGTTAGTAAAGGGTTGGCAACCATTTTCCTGCTGGGGCTTTTGCTAATCACTTAACAATGTCCCCAGTGCCTCCATTTCCTCATCTTTAAAATAAAGATAATGATACCTACACTCCAGGGTTGCTGTGAGGGTCAAGTGAGATAATAAGGTTCCAGTGGTTTGTGAACTTGGAAGTCCATCCTTATCCAAACTGTCACTGCTGCCTTGGGATAGAGGCAGCAGGTAAGGCTTGTAGATTCCTGTCTTGTAAAATTAGCATTCACATCCTTTTACTGAGGCTCAAGCTGAAGGTCCTGCTTGAATGAGATGATTATTATCCAGCCTATTTCAAAACTTCCTGCCATGTTTTCTCTCACCCCTGGTAACAAAAGCCAAAAGCCTACTAGCCTCCAGACACTTGACCCTTCTGCTTTTCCTCTTTCCCTGCGGAGAAAGCCAAGTAGTCTCTAGAATAGAATTCACACTCTTCTCCCGGGCTGATGGAAATGACTGGCTGTAGGAGATAAGGACCTTTCTGTAAGGCTCTTCTACCCGGGGTAAGCTGCTTGTGGAGTATTTTCTCATTAGGATGATGGCTTTCATACAGACAGCTTTGTCCCCTCTCACAGTGCTTGATCCCAGACATCCTAACATGTGTGCCTCGGTCGTAAGCCATCCCTTCCAGGGACTGATTTCCCCTGGAAGCACCAGTGAGGGGAGAGGCCTTTGTCAGAATTCTCATGACTGAATCATTGCCATGAGCTAACGTCTCCAGCTTTATGAGTCACTGCTGGCCCAGGCATCAGTTTTGTAGGTCAGAGAAATGAAGATGCAAGTTAGAGTCCCCTGTTGTCATTAGCTCACATGGGGGAAGGCAGGCAGTCTTCAGATGGCGGCATTCTGGAAATCAGATGTTCGGCCTTCTCTGTAAGGACATAAGTGAGTGGAAGGGCTTAAGAGTTAATAATAATATTTCAAAAATCCTCTAAATTTTGTGTGTGTTTGTTTTGCTTTAGGCAAAGTACGTGAAATGATGTGTTGGGGAGATGAATGTTCTTGTAATAGGCAAGATAGAGCTTGTAGGGGAACATCTGTAACCAACCCATTCCGCATGAGATGGGGCCAAGGCTTGCTTGTGTTTTAGTGCCTGTTCAAACATGTCTAATTTTAAAAAGATTTATGAAGTTTTAGAGGATTCTCCATAAAATATCATTTCTTCATAGAGCAAGTAGAGTCATTTATAGCCTAGTGCTTAAAATGTGTACCCTCATGGTGCAGAGGCAGTGCCAACATTGGGCCCTTTGCTATAAAAAAGAGTTGCCAATATGAAGATGATATTTAAAATATTAGGAATATCCGGAATCGTTCATGAATCTGCCTGTTAATCTAACAAGAGGTGCACAGAAATGATGCTTTCCAAAGTTTTTTAAAGTTTCTGATAGAGAGTGTGTAAAACATAATGAGAGACATACTTGGATATTTGCCCCCAAGTGCTCAGGGGTATAGTTCAAAAGCTGATCCAAAAGAAAGTAACTGAAGAGGGGACAGAAGCTAGTGAGGGGGAATGAGCTTAAGTGCTATCAATATCAATTAAACAACAGGATTTTTTATTGCATTTACCTGTCTCTGTGCTTTGTGCTTTTATATATATATATACACATATATATGTATATATATACACACATATGCATATACAATATGCATATATTTATATACATATGCTTATATATGTATATATTATACATACACATGTACATACACATATATTATATATTCATGCATATACATTATATATACATACATATATATTATAAATATATATACATACACACACAAACACACACACATATATGTGTAATACCCTGTGGGGAGAGAGTGAGAATCTGAGGAACTTACTTGCTTTTTTGTTTTGTTTCTATTTTTTAATAGACAGTACTTAAATACCTGCTTAAATCTTGGTGCTTTAAAAAGTAATGACATTTTATGTCAATGATCTGCTTCTTGATACAGCTTTTGGGAAGAAGGTTGGGTGTCTATTATAATTTACAACAAATACTCAGAGTTAACAAGAAAGATGGTACTTCTCCGTGACTTCTGCTGCCCCTCCTATTTTCCCTCATCTTCCCCTTCTGGCTCCTTCTTAGTTCTCTCAAGGATATCAGCTGAACAGAGCAAAGGGCAAAGAAAGCAAGGAAAGGACAGGGAGCAGTAAGAAAAATAGTAAGGAAACTTCCTAAGCTTATGGCAGCGTAGTGGTTCTTTTCAGCGAAATAAATCTTTTGAGCTTCTAAAAGAGAAGTTTGTATACTGAACGTTTTCTTACCCATAAAATTGATTTTTTCCATACTGTCTGAGGCATCTATAAATATTATATGCATGAAGGACAGGTGTTGCCCTCTATATTAGAAAATTCAGGGGGCCTGTGTGGCTCAGCGGGTTAAAGCCTCTGCCTTCGGCTCAGGTCATGATCCCAGGGTCCTGGGATCAAGCCCCACATCAGGCTCTCTGCTTGGCAGGAAGCCTGCTTCCTCCTCTCTCTGCCTGACTCTCTGCCTACTTGTGATCTCTGTCAGTCAAATAAACAAAAATCTTAAAAAAAAAAAAAAAGAAAGAAAAGAAAATTCAGAAGCATTTTGTCACTTAAATTTTAATTATGTTTGGTCAGTTTCTTGGAAAAATGTTAGTTCGCATTCAGAAGCTTAATTTCTCTTTTGTTCATATACCAAAATATTAGCAATGGATCGCTCTAAGAAATAAAACTGTGAATATTTTTTCATTTAAACTATTTTTCCTTTTTCAAAAATTTTTAACTTTTCTTGGTATATCAAGACAAATTTTTTTTGAGGGTGAATATTTTTAAAATATTTTATTTTTTTATTTGAGAGAGAGATTAAGAGTACGCACAAGGGGGCAGAGAGAGAAAGGGAGAAGCAGACTCTCCACTGAGTGGGGCGCCACACATGGAGCTCGGTCCCAGGACCCTGAGATCATGACCTGAGCCAACGGCAGACACTTAACCGACTCAGCCATCCTGGTGCCCCTTTTTGAGGGGAAATATGAATAAAGGAACTATATGTAAATAAGGATCTGAGTGATGTATCCTAGTAAAAAGATAAAGGATCCTTTTTATTTTTAATTTTTAAATTTTTAATTTTTTTTCTTTTTTTTTAACCAGTAAGTTTTAAGAAATACCAGCTATGTGGAGAACTCAGTAATTCTGTAAAAAACAGTGATTTTTTTCTTGTAACATTTAAAATTTTATCTCCTTAGAAGCTTTAGAATACTTCCCCACCCAAACTGGGACGGCCAAGCATACACTTATCACTGCTGTCCTAGCATTTCCCATCTGATGCTTCGTATGTTTTACATCCTATGCATGTGCTCTCATGTCCCCAGGACCTTTGTTGAAGCTAGGTGGAGGGACCCGGATCAGTAGGTCTCAGTTGTTACAACTCACTGACCCACCCCTTCAGTTTCAAAGTGCATTTGTTAAGCACCAGAAGGTACAGTATGGCGAAAAACATACATTCCCCATAGTTTACTAGCTGGGGTGGTGAAGCTAGTCACTAGAGCCCTATGAGACTCCATTTCCTCCTCTTGCAGGTGTACGTATTCTTGCTGGCGAGGTTATTGAGAGTGCAGTACGTGACCCCCATTGGCCAGTGCCTGCCAGTGAGCAGGCCCTTGCTAAATCAGCCTTGTTATTCTTAGACCTAGATGCTGTAGGCTAATCATATTAATAGATAGGTAAGTTAGCCTTCTTCAAAGAGCTCATAGTCTACCAGGCAAACTGATAAACCTAGCTGTAATTCAGTGTGACAGGTGCTGTAATCTGTCTGGAATGTCCCCCTATCCACCACCCTCCTTGTCTGCCAGGCAGACTCCTACTCATCCTTTAAAATTCACTGAAAGCTGTAATTGTAGATGAAGCCTTTCCTTGCCATATCCCGCCCCCTGACGCACGCACACTTGCGTACACGCACGCACACTTGCGTACACGCACGCACACACACTCAGGAGTTCCTTCTCTTATGCTCACTGCACTTTGTACACACACTCCGAATCATGGGGTCCAGCACGTCTGTCTCACGATTACCACTTGAACTCAGAGGGAGTAGCTTTTCCATCTCTGCGTTAGTGCTGGCACATGTAATGGGTTTCCTCAGATACTTGCCGGACAGTATTCCTTGTCTGAACAAAGTGTGTTATAGCACAGAAAGCAGACCAATTTGCCCAGCTTCACCGAGGAGTTCACATATAAAGTGGGCTCTCCAAAGATGAGCAAGGTCTTGCAGTGGGGGAGAAGGAGAAAGGACATTCCAGATAGAGGACCCAGGTGAGTAAAAGGATGGAGACAGGAACATGCTGTGTACGTCTCGGAGGAGGAAATAGTGGGGTAGACCCGGACCACGCAATGTTTGGGGGCATGGGGAAGAGCAGGAAAGGGGGCTGGAGAGAAAAGCCAGATTGTGAGGGGCTCTGGGTCATCTTCTGGGGTTTGCCTTCAGTGCCGCAGGCACTGAGGAGACCTGGAAGGACTGTGAGTAGGGCAGCAGCGGTGTTGGAGGTGGGGAGACTGGGCAGAGATGCTGGTTGGGTGGCTGTTGTAATGGTCAGATAAGAGATAAATGAATGGGTAAATGCAGGTCAGTTGTGGGGTTTGGAGTGGATTGGGAATATGTATTTCAGAGACAGAAACTCTCTCCAAAATTGGGTTTGTTTTGACTACTAACATAGCATTTTCCACAGAGCTGTTTAAGAGCTACTTTTTTTTAAAATAAAGATTTTATTTATTTGTTAGAGAGAGATCACAGGCAGGGGGAACAGCAGAGGGAGAAGCAGGCTCCCTGCTGAGCAAGGAACCCAAGGCAGCACTCGATTCCAGGACCCTGGGATCATGACCTGAGCTTTACGGGAGGTTTTGGTGCGATGGTTTGCCTTTTTGCTCTTAGAATTAGTCTGGACTCTTTTTCCACTGCTTTGTGTGTGTGAGATAGTACCCACATGTGTGTAGTGGCCAGATTAAAACAAAACAAAAAACAACAACAAAAACAAACCAAATTCCTGTTCTCTCTGCTTCTACCTTGCATTGGAAACATCTGGGAGGGAGTTTTATTGAATGAAGAAGGATGAGCTCTGGCCAGGGAGCCAGTGATGGCTTTAACGGCTTTGGCCACACCAACCTGCTGTTTTGGGCCTCGATTTTCTTACCTATAAAAGAAACACCTTGGACTAAATATTTAAGCCTTATTCCTGTTCCTTATCCTAGATTTAAGAATGAACACTTTTGGTCTTTTACTGGGTAAAAGAATATATTTAACAGTAGCACAAAGAAGACAGAGGCATCTTTTACTTTAGCTTTGGGCATGGTGGGAAAAAAAAAGCATGCTACTCAAAAAGTAGTAATGCTATTTTACAAAGTCAATCACTAGAAAAATGTATTTGTGCTTTGATCCATGGTTGGCCCTCAACAAACATTCAGTGAATTGAATTATAAAGTCTCTTCATTCCTTTGGCTGACCATTAGAGATCATGAATTTCTTACAAAGGATATTTACTGTTAACAAACTACTTTTATTTTTACCAGGACACAGAAAAAGGATTCAAAATTCTTTACAGGTACCATATTTCTAAGTCTAGCTAGGGGGATGGGACCAAAATAGGACCAAAAGAGAAGATTTTGTAAATCACCAGCCTAGAGACCCAAGCATCTGAAAAGAGAGAAATCACGAAATCAATTACAAGCTTCTTCCTGTTTTAGTGCCTGGGACATGGTTCTGAGAAGTGTCCTACACATATTGCTCTAATTGATACTAAATATAATGTGAATAAGAGCTTTAAGCACTTATTTAGCACACTAGATCCATATAAAGAAGTTAGAATCTGACTGTCAGTTTTTAGAGAGCCTGCTTTCCCTTCTTCTGTCCCTGATTATTTGATCCAGATATTAAGGAAGGGCTGGAGAAAAGTGCACGTATTATTTTAAAGGTATATTGATAACAGTTTTCAGAGCAACTTCTTTGGAAATTAGTTCATTTCACTTCTTAACTAAATTCAGTACAATAATTTCTGCATTTCTCTGACAGTTTTCTTCAAATATTTGTCCTTTCTTTTTTTTAAAGCTTTTATTTATTCATTTGTCAGAGAGAGAGAGAGAGAGTGCACAAGCAGGGGGAGCAGCAGGCACAGGGAGAAGCAAGCTCCCCACTGAGCAAGGAGCCTGATGTGGGACTCGATCCCAAACAATTTTTCTTTTTTCCTTTGTTTTTTTTAAAGATTTTATTTATTTACTTGACAGAGAGAAAAATCACAAGTAGGCAGAGAGGCAGGCAAAGGCGGGGGGGCAGGGGGAAGCAGGCTCCCCACTGAGCAGAGAGCCCGATGCGGGGATTGATCCTAGAACCCTGAGATCATGACCTGAGCCAAAGGCAGAAGCTTTAACCCACTGAGCCACCCAGGCACCCCCCAAACTATTTTTCTGGGGTAAATTTGTATTCATTGAGCAGGAATACCTCATCTGATATATAGTCTGTCTTTATACAGTTCGGGGATTGTCAGTACTGAGCTAAGTATTAGCTACACTATCAACCTGCATTTTCTTGGACTCTGGAAAGAAAAGCAAGTAGTAGGATTTAGTAGGATTAGACTAGGATGGGGAGGTGATGAGAGAGTATCAAACTATTATTGACACTATTATTGGCACAAAGACAGCATATCTGAAGTTCAGATTTTAGATCTGGCAAAGAGAATCTGGTTGGTGAAAAAAGCCAGACTTTATAAATTATAGTTAAGAGTGACCCTTTCAACAGTGTACCACAGTTCTTGATACAAAGGATTGACACCTTATAGGTTTGAAAAACAAAACAAAACAAAAAAACCACCTACCTTTCAATTTGATTTACAGTATCTCCCATTTGCATGGAAAGGGTTAGGGACAAAGTTCATTTTATCACATTAAAAAATAATTCTGAAATCATCTGGAATTTGGATATCGGCATTTTTTTGGAGTAAAACACTTCCAATTTAGTAATAGGGGTTGAAAAAACATTAGCATCTTTCCTTTTCATAAGAGTGAGTTTGCATCACAGACCTCAGTGATGTATTACTCATTCTCAAATATACTTGTATTTGGTTCTTGTTATATTATGATTACCGCTTGAGTGAAGGATGGATAAGGTAGGGTCTCTGTCTAGAAGTTCATAGTCTTCTGGTTGGGAAGACAAATGAACACCTATAAGTATAATAAGACAGTTTGTGTCACAAGAAAAAATAAAAATAATTTTATCTTTACTTGGAATCAGGGAATGTATGGACAATCAGTAATACTGTCGGAATAAAGTAACAGGTGTATAAAGTAGAATGGACACCACTTGTAAGGTTTGGCACAATTAAAACACAAAACAATCATGTGGAACTCTGTCAGTGTTAAAACAGTGTGTATAATTATTCTACCACAGTACTAGGGAAATGGAAAAAACCCAACCTGCTTCTGCTGGATGAGATGGGCCAGAAGTGCTCACTCCAAGAGCGGCCTGTCCTTATGTTGTCTGGGTGGTTTCCTTTCCCCAGTGCCAAGTCTGCCAACTCACCTTGAAATAAAAACGGATAGGGACTTCAGAGCTGAGTTAGGTGAGAACAGTCTTGTACCCCTGTCACAATGAACACAAAAACCCTTATAATTTCAAAATGAAGGATAGTTATTTAATTCTTCTGTTTCCTTGGCTCCTAAACTCTTTCTGTGTCCATTAAATATTTCACCTTGAATTAATTAGTCAGTCACCCTTATTTTTAACTTTCCACCCAGTGATTGATTTTAATATAAATCTATTGCAGAGGATACTTTATGTAGGCAGAAAGTTGCACACTTTCCAGAAAGTTCTTTTTGAGGATATTAGATTATTGTTTGAAGTAATGGTTTTATTTGTACATTTATAATGTACAGATCATTTTTCATTTCCACATAATCATTTGAGCCTCACAACGGCATCCAAGTTCAGTGTTATTATCCTCATCTTCCTGTTGAGAATGAGGACACAGAAGTTCACAGGTACAGTGAGGAGACTGAGTCTCCAGGCCGCCAGATGGTGGTGTGAAGTCTTTGTTTTTGGCCATATGCTTGCTGTAGAGTAGTGATATTAGTCTGTCCTACTCTGCACTGTTTGAGCCCCCTCCTCCTACCTAAGCTTCCTCCTGTATTGCAGGAGCGCTATCATTAAAGAAGTGGGCATTTGGCCTGTAAGTGGTAGGTTTCAATTTACAACATATAGGGCTGGCATTATAATTTTGGGCCTAGAACTTGGTGTGCCATGAACGTGATCACGCTCTCTTGAGGGGAAACAAATCTTTGGAACATGGGAGCATTCGCATTTCTTCTTGTCGTTGGATTTTACTGAGTGACTAGCTAATGGAAGTTAGCTTCGGCTTCTCTGCAAAGGGCTTGATGGACAACTGTTCTTATAGTCAACCCCAGGGACTTGCAGACAGATCGCTAATCAAAGTTCTGAATCCAAGAAAGTTGCTCACGCCCACCTTTCCTGAGTGTAGAGCTCAGATACACTAGCTGGAGCTGGAGACAGCTTACCAGCTAAAGCCAGAAGTAGTGACTTAGGGAGAAAGGGTAAAATAAAAGCTCTTTGCTCCTTCCTTCGTTTTCTAATAAAGGATAATGTTTGACTTACGTTTTTACCTCTGGTGGTATACTTAATTATGCTATTCTCCTGTATATGGTATTATGGTGTCAGAATTTGGCAACTGACGAGCAGCTTCAAAATTTAGATGATGGGGGTAAAATTGGTAGTTACCGTCTATTGAGCATCAGGCCAAGAACTCCACAGGGCACCTCATGTTATGGTAACTGATTCGTGCAACCATATTTCAAGGTGAGGAATTAATACTCACATTTTACAGATGCAGCCTTCACCTCTCCAGGCTTAGAGTCATCTAGCAAATCGATAGCAAAGCTAGGCTCATAAATTCAGGAATAAATGACCCTTGAGTGAAAGATCCTTTCTACTAGTGTCTTGACTTTCACTCTTCTGTGTCTGTTACATTTTTGCCTGCTCGAATTTAAGTTCTTCTAAAGAGATCAAGAAAGCAAGGGCAAAGGTGAGCTTCCCTTATTCTCTCTCTTTGTGTGTGTGTGTGTGTGTGTGTGTGTGTGTGTGTTTCAGCTTCCCTTATTCTCTTAAGGACTTTCCTTTAGTACCTGTTGGCCTTATAATAAATAGGATCAAGTTTGCTAAGGCCCTCCTTCATTCCTGGTTCCTTTAGTTTGTGCGCATGTCCCTGCCCCTACAGTGGGGAAATGATATGAGCTTCCACTCAGTTCAGGTTTCATATCACTCATTAATTTCCTTTTCATTTCCCTGTTCTCCTATGGTGAGGGAAGCAGAAGAGATGATAGTGATGGCATTAGGAAGAAAACAGGGTAAATGAGAAAAGCAACTAGGTACTTCAGACCAGTATGTAAATAAGTTCATCTCTTGTGTAAAAAAGAAAAAAAACAAACAAAAGCAAAAACAAAAAACATGGTGCCTTTGGCTGCCTTCCCAATTTGTGAGCATGTTTAAGGTTATGTAAGTGCAGTGTCTTAACTACAAGAGCAACACCTCTCACCCAAAGAATGCAAAGTGCTTCGCAAACAGTAGAACCCACAATGCCCCGTGATCTACCCTGTGATCTAGGGACTTTTTTTTTTTAAAGTTCTATTTTATAGACTGGGAAATCAACTCAGGAGATGTACTGATCTGTTCACGTAGACAAAATAGATCTACGACTAAACTCAAACTCCAGCTTCCTGTCTCCTTAGACCACACGGAGAGATTAATCTGACGTCAAAGATAGCAGTGTTCTCTGATTCCCTTTTTGGCATTTTTTTTAAGAAGGGAAACACGAATTACAAAGTAGATACAGTTGCTTAGAGGGTATATCTTAAAAACATTGTTTAATTAAGATAATAGTACCTGTTTCCCTAAATGAGAAAGAGGGAGGGAGAGAGAGACTGAGAGAGAGAGAGAGAAACCAGATCTCTGCTCCACTGCATTTACATCTACGACATTATTAATAGTTAGAAAAGAACATTCTTTTGCCTTCTGCCACTTGTCTGCACAAGAAGAACCACTGAATTCAGAGTGGAAAATATTTTATTTTGAAAGGTACGCAGGAAAGAAAGACTCGTTATAAGAAGATTTGCTCTGAATGTATGTCTGTATATATTTAATTACAGGTAAAAGGAAGAAAACAAATGGATGCATGTGCACGTGTGTGTGTGTGTGTGTGTTGCAGATAAAACAGAATTGGAGGGCTAGGAGACATGACGATACTTGTAAGGTATGAGGAGACAAGACCAGAGGCGCCGGGAAGCTGGACTACTGTGGAGTGCTCGTTGAGACTTGTCTTTGCCCCATGGCCTGCAGCGTTTATGTAGAAATTGGGGACGCTTTTACTCGTTCCAAAGCCTTACCTGATCAGACCTGCCCAGGTTTGAGTTTGGGAAAAAAAGTGTTTGAAGTAAACAGGAAAATTACTCACCTTAATGATGTGTTTTACTGGCACTGATAGTGCTTTGATAGTCTGACAGATTTTTTTTTTTTTTTTAAGTTCTGGAGAGGAGAGACTTGGGGGAATTTATTAATATTCAATTCGAAAAGCATAGATTCTTATGCTTTGGGTAAGGGTGTGGGGAATGTGAGTTTTGTGCCGTTCAGATTTCGTGAGGTTGACCCTCCTTCTCATGATGTCCAAGTCAGGGATTTTTCCCATTAGGGATTTCTACTGAAAATCAACAAAAATATGTGACCATGTAATCTATCTACACAGTTCCATGCATGTGTCCCCAGTCCTTCTGCTGTTCTTCCCATAGAAGAGTTTCTTTCTAGTGCTTGGGCTATGAGTTCATCTATGATGCTGATTAAGACCATAATCCAGCTGGTTTGATGGGAGTTTGGTGGACCAAATAGTAGCATGCTTCCTCCTCCTTTTTTTTTTTTTTTTTTTCCAATTGGGAACACAATTCTGAAATCTCTGCATCTAAATCTCTGCTCAGGGTAGGTCATTCTCAAGGGAAAGTGTGTGTTTTGACGTTTTGTCCAGATACAATAATTAAATGTTGACTTCATAAATTTTTCATTGCTGTTTGTTTGTTTGTTTCCTAAACTGTTAAAGGATACACATTTCTCAGATTTGAGGACTGAGAGCGGGGTCATTCATTTCCAAGTATTTTAATCTTGATTGAGATAAAGTTGGGTGGTCTGGTCCCATGAAAGGAGACTTAATCTGATAGGTCTTTGATTCCTTGTGGCCTTGGTGGAATCCAGACGTGTGGCCAGATTGGGGTCCCACACATATAGGGTTTGAGAATTAAATCCCTTTGAGCTTCGTTTCTCAGCTTCTGTATAGCTTACGAAGCTATGTACAGGCTGACTTGTGTAGTCTGAAAGAATACAGATGGGTGGTTCAAGTTCATAAACTTCAACTCCTAAAGCTAACAGACTAAAAGGGAGAAGAGTAAATTATAGGCTAAAAAAAATTTAAAGTTGACCTTTAAAATCAGAGACCTTTGCCAGTTCTTTCCCCCTAGTTCTCTGACTGGGAATACCTTGAGCGTCTTTTCTTTGTCTAAGTCCTAATAGGAAATGAATCAGTGGCCAGTCAGATAAGTGAACAGAAATATTGACTGTGGTGTGTATATACCAGCCTTCCGGTGTCTCAGCTATAATGAGCCTGGTGAAAACATTGTAGTACATTCTTAAGGCATGCTTAATCCTTGTTCTGTTAGCAGCCATTTGTCTGTAACCAGAGCAAATCTAGGCTCAGACTGTGAGAAGATATTCCA